>JANRGW010052401.1:0-17894 GCA_024733675.1 Psilopsiagon aymara | reverse complement strand
CCCCGCCCCCCCCCCGGAGTGGAGTGGGGGGAAGAAGAAGGGGAAGTGAGTGAACAAACTGCGTGTTTTATGGCTTAAACTACGACATCTACTCTCAAATAACTCCACCTTTAAGTCCCAGGAACAAACATATCAGTGAAAACTGTGGTTCAAAACTGCCGTTTGCAGGTCAAAATTTGACTATAAGATGCTTTCTGTGAACTTCATGTGAACAATCCATGTACAGTAATTACTGACAGAAGTGATCTTACAATTCTTTTCTACAAATAACATCCATTTCAGACAACAGCAACTTGTTTACAGTCAATTTTTCAACAGAATGAGAAGCAATATATAATGGATTCATAAGTAGTTAGTTCTCCATGCTTATCTAAAGTCTGACTGGAATTATAGGCCTAATCAATGAAACTATATGCAGAGCACAAAATCTGGTTTAAGAATGTTTCCAGATATTAGAATTTGCTAAATAGAAATCTAAAATCCTGAAATATAAAATTCTAATATAAGTGGCTTCAGATTCATTCCAGGGAAAACTAAGAAAAAAACCTCAATCCTCCCCCCCCCCCAAAAAAAAAAAACAAAACAAACAAACAAAAAAACCACCTTCTTCTGCAAGTTTTGAAGTAATGCAATGTATTTTATATTAAGGTATATATTCCTGATATAGTACTGATATCTCAAGATTTTGCTACACAGGTAGATTCTCAGGGTTGTTTTCTTTGGCTGATAAGGGTGGCTCTCTGTCTATTTCTTCCTAGTAATACACAGTAATGACACTTGCCGGTGTCACTGTCCTGTGTTCAGCTGTTAACTGTTATTTTTCTCCTTCTTAGTAGCTAGTGCAATGCTCTGTTTTCAGCTTTAGTCCGAGAACAATGCTGAAAATACACCAATGTTTTTAAATGTTGCTAAGTAATGCTTGAGCATGAAATCAGCAGAATCTAATCTCTTTAATTTAAAAAATATGTATTTATAAGAAATAACATTTGCATATTAAAATTAATCCAAAATTGTAAATGCTCCATTGCTGATGGTGTTCAAGGCCAGGTGTGGGATAATTAGGAATTAAACTTATATTTGAAATGCAGCATTGTCTACACATACGGGAAAAACAGACTTTCAGGACCTCTCGGGGCAAGATGCAGCCATACCTGTTATACCAGGAATGTGCATTCCACAGCGGTTCCTGTGGCAACACAGACGGAGGGTGGAGTGAGGTGGAGATCTTGTGGCTATACTTTGTCCTAACATCAGCAAAAGATGATAACTGGGGGGTACAAGAAACTGATAAGCTGCATACTTGCTACCCTGAGCCAGCAGCCTGTCATCTTTTGACAGATTGCCGTTCTCTGTGTGAACTTTGCTTCATTATAATGTCATAATAATGCATTTACATGCTAAAATACACTCCCATCTTCAATGCAACCCCCCTCCAAAATGAGACCACCCCCCTCTGAGCATGCGCTCTGAAATTTTGGTGTCATATACCTTTGAAAGCAAAGTGATGGGCAGCCCATCCTCAAATTCTGCGAATTAGGTGAGTGAATATGCAGAGAAAGGATAAGCTGCCCTTGTAGCTGTGAAGGTGTGCACCTGACTTTCCTATGATGTTCTGCTGGACCAGAAGCAGTGAAGAGCTGACTTGATACTGCTATGAGCCAACATGAATTCATGTCAGCAGAAGCAAAGCAGAGTTTGTCAAGTTGAACTGGCTCATGTGGGATACCTTTATTTTGACTGACAAGGAATAACTTATTTTGTCTGAGCAGGGCTTTCTCTAAGATCATGTTCTTTGGAAATGTTCAGGCCTTTCTTGGTTTAGTTCAGGTCCAGTTCCCTGCTGCAGCTACAAGGCCAGCTTTTTTCTTATGGGACAGAAATAAGAGATGGATGAAAATACAGAAATGCAGTCAGAAATATAGCAGCTCTAATTGACATTGTTGGTATTGAGTAAGTTTCTGGGGGGACTTTGGAAGCTATTCATCCTCTTAAATACGGTGATGAAACTTGTACTTACCAAGTCAAAAGAGGGGATTTTTGAAAAGTCAGCTAGTAATTATACTCTTCAGTTAGAAATCAAAGGATTTCAGCAAGTCGCAGGAGGTGATCCTGCCCCTCTACTCTGCTCTTGTGAGACTTCTCTTGGAGTATTGTGTGCAGCTCTGGTGTCCTCAACATAAAAAGGACATAGAACTGTTGGAACAAGTCCAGAGGAGGGCCACGAGGATGATCAAGGGAATGGAGCTCCTCCTGTATGAAGATAGGCTGAGAAAGTTGGGGCTGCTCAGCCTGGAGAAGAGAAGGCTTCATGGAGACCTCATAGCCGCCTTCCGGTATCTGAAGAGTTCCTATAGGGATGCTGAGGTGGGACTCTTCATTGGGGACTGTAGTGATAGGACAAGGGTTAACAGATTCAAACTGAAACAGGGGAAGTTTAGATTGGATATATGGAAGAAGTTCTTTACTGTAAGGGTGGTGAGGCAAAGGAATGGGTTGCCCAGGGAAATTGTGAATACTCCATCTCTGGAGGTATTCAAGGCCAGGCTGAACAGAACCTTGGCTGATATGGTTTAGTGTGAGGTGTCCCTGGCCATGGCAGGGGTGTTGGAACTAGATGATCTTAAGGTCCTTTCCAACCCTAACTCTTCTATGATTCTATGAAACTGCCACAGCTACTAAAGCAGTATAAAATTTGTAGAGATTTTGATACCTACTGATATGAATACATTACTGTGTATAGATATGTTTATATGCACACACGATCTTTCTGTGAATGTGTACATTAACATTATGCCATGTGGTATTTTCAGTAAGAGCTCACTTTTCTTTTTGAAATGGAAATACCTGCTTTGTTTTTTTCATCACATAAAAGATTAAAATGTTATTTTACATGTTTTGTAAAAAGCTTATGTAATTTTTTACTTACCAGTTATCTTGTTCACTTTCTGGACTTTTATTTACATCTCAGCATCTAAGTGTAGTGGACGATGACTGATTCTATTTGCTATGATATAAATCCACTGGGAAAAGGTAAGGATACATTCTGGAAGCAAAATATCTAAGTGCATTATTACATATAAAATAAGACCTTTATATGAACTTGGGTTTATACACAACAACTTCTCTTATCAGCACTATGGTAATCAAATACTTTTTTCATTCCATTGGTAATAAAAACACAAGCAGAAAAAAAAGAAAGTCATGGATATTAACTTTTTGCTTTTGCAAGAATTTATAATCAGGTATACACTGATTTTTCTATGCAGTTTATCACCTGTACCTAGAACACATGGAATGACCATGAACTTGCATGTTAGCTTGACAAAATGAAAAATAAAATCACAATAAAATCAAATACATTAAATATGACATATAACAAAAGGAAGTTGATGTGAAGATTTTCTCCACTACAACTTTGTTTAAATAGAAACATTAGGACCTAAGGTCTACATTTAGCATTAGATTTGGTGTATTTAGTCATTAGCACAGCATTCTTTCTCAGAGTTTCCATCTATATACAGAGATAAAAATGAAAGCATCTCTGGAAGCAGAATATAATTACCTCAGATTAAAATTTGTTTTGTTCAAAAATTTTGAAAAGTCCAATGTAACCTTGAATTATCAAGTGGGGGAGAGCAATATGCTCACTCTTGTTGCAGGCAGTTTCTAAGAGTATCATTTCTACATTGTTAGGTCTAATTCATTAAAAAGTAGACTATACAATGGATAATTCAACCATTTTTTTTTTTTTTTTTGCAAGATTAAATATTTAAAACACTGATTGCATGTAATACAAAAAAAAAAAAGTAACTAATGACATATATATATTAAAACTTTCTCACACTAGAGTTGAACAAGAAAGATTACTGAATATTATTTCAATGATACCTGTGCTTAGCTGGTTCCTTTTATTTGTTCTAACAGATGGCCATTGAAGCTCATTTCCACTGAGGCAATACAGGACTTCTGAAGAAGATTAAAATAACTTTCTTGTAAAACTTGTGCAAAAGTGAAAGAAATTATGCCAATTATAGTACTTTGCAGAGCGTGCACTGGATTGTTAATGTGTTAATTAAAAGAAGCCTGTTCATAAATGAATGGTTAGCAACATACTATTTGGTGATTGTTATACAGAGCTTTTCAGTTAAGTTAAAACTTCAGATTGACCACAGCTGTAAGAAATCGAAGAACTTACATTGTTTATGAAGACATATGTCAACAGCCAATGCTTCTTGGTCTTTCTCATTAAGATAGAAGAAATCTACTCGCTCAAGTGAAATAAGAGCTAATGGCTAATATATCTTTATTTTCATTTAGACTTGAATAATTTATATTGATTTAACAAATTATCATCTGTCAGAAAAAAACCCCACACAATTTCATTTTTATACCTCATAAAATGCTTTAATGTTATTTTATCCTCATTTTTTTTTTAGAAAATGTTTCTTTTATTGATTCTTAAATGCATATTTATTAGTCTTTAAATGCCACTCGTCCTAGCTGTATAAAGTATATCTCTAATCTATGTTGCATGCTTGCATTTTATGTACTGTGATTGTTGCTGTTGTAGAGTAATAGTTACCAAAGGCTCACATTGATTAATCTCATTGCACTTACTAGTTTTCCACAGATCTCAAATAGAACAGTACACTCCTTAGTCTTTTTTAATTTAGCAGAACCCTGACACCAAAGATTAAGATGTACATTTCAGTTTAAGATTAACAGGGATAGATACACTAAATTTACTAGGAAAATTTACCGGCGATGGGTAGTTATAGGTAGTTATAGGATGAATCTTGCCCATGGGAATAGTCCTTTGACTTAATGAGACCAGTTACGACATCCATAATGTTCACAGTCATTTCTTTAAAGTCAATGCACAAAAGGTGGGATGATAGTGTATGCAAGTCACAGGCTTGCACTGTGGCAGGCTTACAACAAGGTCTGTCATAGCTGCTTATGCAAGACTAAACCAGCCACTGTGGTAACTGAAGTCAACAAAACAAAATGTATGAGTGGCTTGAATGTGACTTTAAAATTTGGGTCCAGTCTTATATAAACCATCTTCAGGTATAATTATATTAGCATTTCCTTTCAGGACAATATTATATAGGACTGTACTTAAACTATCTTCAGGTATAATTACATTAGCATTTCCTTTCAGGACAATATCACACAGGACTGTACTTGACAGAGGAATTTAGCTGTTTAATTTGGTAGTTCTTGTTAGTCTTTGATTTACAAAGACTGTCTTTACTCCTTTTGAAAGGAGATTACTGGAGCATCCAAGTGCAAATATATGTTGACATAAAATTATAAATGGCTTGTTAACAAGAAATAAATTCACACTGACCATCTACAAATTTTCTTTACAGTAATATAAATTCTGGCAAATAGCTTATGATCAGCCTTTTTCACTATATGGTAGATAGCAGAATTGACAAGCAAGCCTGCAATAAGAATGTGGCCCTGAGATAAAAGGAAGGCTTTTTTATTTTATTTTAATTAAAAAAATTGATAGTACTTCATGTTCTGAGTTGTTATGGTACAACATATTTTGTACAAAGAGGGTGAGGAAATTGGCAGAATAATTTTTTGTGCCCATATACTTGATTGGTTGGTGCTGAATAGATGCTGAAGTCTAAAGGAGCTAAGACTAATCAGCATTTTATAAGATATACCGTTTATCTTTTTCTCAGCTATGCATAGTGGGATATTTTTTTTAATCCCATCTTCCTGAATAGTTCTTACAAAAGGATTAGGTGAATCAGTTTACATGCTCAATAAATAATCAGCAACTGCTGAGTTGAGGTTACACTGACACATATACAAAGTTTATGCCTTTTTTCCTTTCATTTGATCTTTGTAATAGGAGCAGCCTGATATTATCTAATAAATCTTATGCAAGATCCTGAGCACACAGGTTTAGCTTTAATTTACTAGATTATAAATTGCTCTAGTTTCTCTGCTACGTGTAGCATTTTGCAGCCATAAATTATTTGGTAGCAATTATCCCTTAAAATGTAACAAGTGATTGTTTTCTGCATCCTGAATTCAGAACAATTGTGAAACTGAGAAGGAAGGTACTTGAACAGCTTAGTGTTCTGTGTGTCTTTTCTCATAGGAAAATTACATTTGTGCATTTTGTTTAAATAAACACAATTCTATATATTTCATGTATGACAAAAGATGCATATTCTTCCTCCCTAAGCTGTCCATAGGCCCTAGTGAAGCTCATTTAAATAGACTGGAAGATTAGGGTTGCTACTGTTATTATTAGTATTGCTATTATTTGTAGACTTAAAGGATGTTTTTCCAGTTGATATGCCAAAGAAGAGCATAATGATGAAAAATGAGCCAGGCAGTAACTTTTCTACTGGAAATAGGACCACTGGCACCAAAATACACTAAGATTTTTGGGAAAAATAAAGTATTCATACTCTGGAGTCATTTGCTTTTTATATACTTCACCACCTTTTGATACATCTCTGAGATACACTACAAATGTTCTGGAATATATGGATTAAAAAAAAAGAATTTTAAAGAAGAGGAAAATCACAAATGAATTCTGGGAAATCTCATATATTCTGTGTAATTTTGGGCTGAGTGGTCATATTTCAGCTTTAAAATGAAGAGCTTTCAAATACTGCTGCATAGACACAGTCAGAAGTAACTTTTTGAGGCATTAAATGAACCATACAAACAAATATATCTACAAAAAAAAATATGTCTTAACACTTGAGGTATTTCTTGCCTTCCAGAGTCCAGATAAGTTGTATCTAAGAAATTTCGACACAAATCTAAATGGGTTACTTTCAGATTTGTCACTACAATCCATGTTATGGTCTGCACTCCAGAAGTAATTATGAATCATTGGTTTTAATAAGGAAAAATTAGTTGGCACAGTGTATAAATTGCATCACCTACACAAATGGTTTTTGGGAGCTGGAAAGCATTCTTTTTTCTATCTGTGCTTGAAGTACAAGCCTGGACCCACTTACAATTAACTGTAGTTTTCTTCAGTTGGGCTAAGATTTCATGTCTTACTTCCTATGCTTTGTATTTCCAGTGTTTTCTGTTGCTTTGCAGGTAAGTGTGCATTTTTTCCATGATTTTTCAATCCTCAATTTGCATATGACACTTTAGGTGTACTGTGATAAATCATATCATTCATAGCAACAACTTTAGGGCATATTCTGGAACCTATTTGGAGGCAGTGTGTGTAATATGTAATTATTGATAAGTATTTACAAAACACAATTTCCAAGCATTAGGTATTCATTGCACATTTAACAGCAACATGCAAAGTAACAGACCTTTCCTGTAGAGAGAAGCTTTAGACATAATTAGAGGACACTAATAATGAAAACTGGATAACGCTGTGAATCCAGAGATGGATTTCTGCCTACAGAAATCTTGGCTGACAGCAGAGAATAAAGGTAATTTGCCACTTATGTTTCTTGTTTGGTTTTTCTTTTTTTCTTTTTTAAAAGACTGAAAACAATGAATATAATTATTATTAATTAAAATGGATCAGATTTTAAAGTGGCTTATTTTCCTGATAATGTGTTATAACTCAAATTCAAGTAATACAAAAGAGAAAAACATGACTATGTCCCATGAAAAGTCAACAAGTACCAAACTCTGTATTGCAGAATTTGTATCTTACTATGTGCCTATCAGCATGACTAATTATATGGCCCTTTCTTTGGGAAATTTATGTAACTAATCAAACCAGGTGGAAAAGTCAGAGCATCGAAAGCTGAAGAATTCAGACAAGCTAAATGGACATGTGGGAACTTGCTCCAACAGGAAAGAGAAAACTATGTACTAAAAGAATATTCCACATGGCATACTGAATTAAAGAATTGGAGCTGAGACTGTTAAGTCATGCCCTGGCTTGTATCATATGAAACACATCTCCAGTTTTGCTTCCCTACTTGTTACGTAGCATTTAATATTCTTACAAAGTTTTTGAGATTTCAGCAGCATAGTGACATAACCTGGAAGTTTCTTTGGCAAAAAACATCTATTATTCATTATTTATGGTTTGAATGGATGGGTGCTCTGTGAACCTGTGAATCAAATAAATAAAGAAGAGGAAAGAATCATGGGAGAAGATTTAGGAAAAAAATAGATGAGAAAAAAAGCCCAGGAAAAACCACAGGTAAATATTCTCCTGAGCTTTGTGGACTATGAGTAGCAAAGGATCCACTTAATATTTTTTGGTGATTATCTAGGATAATGACATGCAGCTTTACCACATATTCAAGCATAGCCAATTCTTTCTGTGTTAAAGGATATCCCTACACCATAGCTTCTGTCACATGATGGGATTTCACTGTGAACATTCAGTACAACCTGACTGGTTGTGTGCAAACTGAGCATGTGTGACTGGTTGAAGAGCATGTGGAAGTGTTAGATTTGTTCCACATACTTAAATGAACATACAGCATTTTCCCATGTTAGATATCACAGCTGACTTCTTGTTTGAGCTTGTGGAATAAAAACGAGCAAGGGTATCCAGATTTGTAACCACAAGTCCCAAAACCTGAGGAGTAAATAGCTAGAAGTCTTCAGCATATTTCCTCTCTTCATCTTTTCCAAGACTTCTTCCACCTTGTCTATGAGCAGATGGAAGAGGAGCTGTGAATCTTCAGAAGGAAGGAAACTGAGGGTGAAATAGAGTCATAAAATATGTCCTCTTAGGTGGCAATCTCTGAATGTTGTGGTAAGATAAACTGGAGTCATGAATCTCACAAAGCTGAATGTAATGAGCCTAAGATCTGAGGGATCGTTATCCCAGTGTGGGCTTTCTTCCTTTGGTCTCTAAAATACAATCATGATGATGCTTCCCAAGAGCTGACAAAATACCAGGAAATAGTAATACAGATGACTTTTCTATGAAAGAAAGAGTGACGAATGTGACATCATTTTCTTGAGGTCTTAGAAAACACCGAGATAAAGTCCAGGAACAAACCAAGAGAAAAAGATCCACCATTAACTGCACAAAGGGGAACTTGGAAGACAGACACCATAAACTTTTTAGGTGGTGCTTATCCACTTAGCACTGCTAAGAAGTGTAATTGGTGGGATTTGAAGTAGCTCAGCTACTCTGGAGATGCTAGGTGACTTTCATGATTCCACCTTGTGTTTTCAAGTAAATCTTAAACAACAGCCTTTTTGTATTTTGGAAATTTCTATCTTTTTCTTGTTTCTTTTTCTGCCTTTAGGATATTGGATATTAGTTGCCAGAAAATGAAATGTGCTTGATGTGGCTATAGATATTAGGAGAAAATTTTTAAAGCCCTGTGGTAATAAAGGCCTGATACTAATGGTATTAATACTAATTTCAAGCTGGGTATTATATGAAAGTCACTTTTAGTACAGATAAATCTACTTTCCCAGGCATTTATTAGCATTTATGATTCTACTCCAAGCCAAATTTTCCATGCAGAAGCAGAAATAATTAAAAAAAACCCCAAAACCAAACAAGCCAAAAAAAAAAAAAAACAACCCAACTGTATGGGAAAGAATAAACCCATCCTTACATTTGAGATTTAGCCAAAGGAATTTGACAGAGATATCAGAATCCATATCAAAGCTCACAGTGAAAGCTCATTTCTGGGCTTCGAGAATAACAGTGGTTTGGCAGTTTGCTTTTTCAGTTTGTTTGGTGGGCCAGGGGAGGAGAGAGTTTTGATTCTGTCGGGGTTTTTTTAGTGTTCTTATTTTTATTAAAAGCATCCAACAATGGAAACATTTTTAGCTTCTTTTGCTAAGTTGTTTATGCTTAGCTATCTGTTCAGTTACTGTTCCAGGATGCTTTCATAGAAAAGATAGTACCTGTCTTTCCTAGTATTTATTTTACCCTATCCCTAAGGAAATTTTTAACACTCCTGTCATATCTTATTTCAATCTCACTTTTCTTACCCAGTTTGTTCACTCTTTCTTCACATGTCATAGTCTTTGGACATTTCCTGATTCCTGCAGTAACCATGAGCAGGGAACACTCTAGTTGATTCTTAGTTTGTTTTTTTTTGGTTTTTTTTTTTTTGTTTGTTTGGTTTTTTTTAAATTCAGGGATCCAAACTGCCTACAACATTTGAGCTGAGCTCTTTAATGCATGGCAAGAGCAAGAACAGGGTTGTTTTGTGCATCGCACACGCAATATTTCCCTGTACATAGTCTGAGGGGATTGGTTTTCTTTCCTCTCTTATCTTTTGTTGCCCGAGTGTGAGCTTATTGACTCATGTTAAGTGCATGGTAAGTATAGCCTTCAGAACAATTTTCTATTTAACTGCTTCCCTGCCATTTGTTTTCATCTTATATTGTGCAGTTAACTATATCTAATAAATACAGAATTCTGTAGTCCTACTTAGACTAGTCTTTGCTATTTCAGATCATTTTGCAAGGTTGCTTTGAATTCTAAATCATACTTCAATGTAGTTTCAGTCCTTTACAGCTTCATAACACCTGCAATTTTAATATGTGTACTTTTAGTTCTGCCATTGATGTCATTAATGGAAACACTGAAGATTTGTGGACCCAGAAAATACTGAAGACCATGACATTTAAAAAAAAATGAAGATTTGAAGTCTGTCAGCATCTCTCAAGTTTACTCGGCAATTTTCCTCTCCTATTTCAAGCATTTTTTGTCAAAATAAGGTTTTAGAGTCTGATATAGATGTATGCAATACATTTGCACTTTGCTATTTCTCCTCCTGCTCAGCCCAAACCAGTGCTTGATGCGTTGAATGGACCTCGCTTAGGATGTATAGGGTAAGTCAGTCATTCCCAAATCATTCAGTTGCATATGAGCTGAGCATTAGGTTTGCCATCAAGCCTAAATCGGGACAATCAGGATTGCAGTTGCTGGTCTAGGCTTATGAATAGTTATAGAAATTCCTGTATTTCTAATGCAAAAGGGAGCAATTAGAAACTTAGAAAACAGAAAAAACAGTCCAGGCCAAAGGGGCTAAATAAGATTACTTGGTTTTAAACCTCTGAAATATGCCTGAAACAACAGAGCAAGTAGTACTGTTGAATACCACTGATAGCACAAAGTACAAAGCATCCTGAGTGTCAAACTATTGCTTTTTTTGGGATAATGAACCTCTGATAATACAAATAATTTCAAGTTGGCAAATAATCCCCCTTCATGTTAATGATGTATCAAGAAATCAAATAGTGTAACCACAAAGCAGCTCACAACATTAATCTGCAGGATGCCAGGTGTAAATTAGAAGAAAAATTTTAGGATGCACTGTACAAGTGGGCTTGGAGAAGAATATTAAGCTACAAAGATTACAAATTTTTATAAAATGGATCTGTGGGCTACTGCCATTTACTTCCTACTCAGCCTGGGGATTAGATATTGATGATGTATTGTAGCCATTAAATTGTGGATAGTAAGGTTATTCTCTGATCCCTACAGAGCTACTAATTGAGTTGTTCCTATAATAATGGGTAAATGTTGAATATATCTGTGGAGACTAAAAAAAGGATCTACAGTTCTGTATATGACGGGATAAGCACAGACTCAGAGCAAATTTAGCATTCGCTCAGCCTCTTACAGTCCCCACTCTCTGGTAACATTTCAACTGCTTTAGTAAATGATGACAAATGCTTGAAGCCAAGAAATGTGGGGAATGAATTTTTTTTTTTTTTCAAAGTTAATTCCTCCCAAGAATTGCCACCTTAAAGGTTGCTGTCAAAAGCAACTGGATCAAGTTTTGTTCATTACTCAGAGAGAAAGGAAGGAAGATGTTTGTGTGAGAAATATGAGGTAGATTTTAAATGTGATTTTTTTTTTTATTATTATTAGGTATGTTGAGTTTGACAATTTGCTGCAGGCAGTTTTTTGTTTTGCTAATTAGGACAGTGGCTATAGTAATTATTTTAATTATCTTTGCTACTGTTATCACATTGTTTTTACGTATGCAGTTATTTTGCCTGTATTCTTTTAGGGATCAGAGTTCAAATTTGCTATTACAGAATTATAAAAAATACAGTGCGGGAAGAAATCTCAAGAGGTCATCCAATTCAACCTCCTGTTTAAAGAAAGGCTATTTTTGATGTTATATTGGGTTCCTCTGGGTCTTGTCCAGTGAAGTCTGCTATAAAGACTGAAATTTCACAACCTCTTTAGGAAGTCGGAGCATGCTTGACCAATCTCAATGTGAAAATTACTTTTCCTGATGTCCAGCTGGAATTTTTTCATGTTGCAAAATGCAACTGTTCCCTCTTATCCTTTCTTTTTTTGCCACTGAAAAAGCCCTTGGTGAGTTAGCCTTAAACACTCCAGCTCATGTTCCAGACTCGTGTTCAATTTTTTGTCTACCAGGACCATAAATCCTTTTCCATGGAGCTTCTGCCTAGCCAGTTGGGCCTCAATCTGAGTGTCCTGGGTTCAGCTCCATGGGTCTGTTCTATGCGATACCCCCATTATTTTAACTTTGATTTCTAACCTACCTGAACATTCTGGTAGAACGGAACAGAAAGGAAAATGCCAAATAAGACACCAAATAAGTATATATTTCAATTCTTCAAAACACAACAAGACCAAGTTGTGGGTCCTCATTGCATCTCAGTGAAACAGTACAAAACATGTAATATTTGTTTTCATTATCTACAGAAAAACAGCATAAGAAGTTTATTTTAAGAGAGATATAGTCTTCGTGCTAACTAACCCTTTACATATGTAATATCCATACTTCAAATTTTTTTCTTTGCTATACAGGTGACTGAATTTCTTACTTCACTGATATAATTCCACAGCCATAGAAATATTTTTTATAGATTTGGACTAGAAAATCAAATCTGACCCAGTGTGATATCTGAATAACATTCATCTGACTAAATGTTGATCTGTACAACCTTTATATATCTACTCAATTTGCACACATTACTTCTGAACTAGACATAGTACCAGCTTCTTTATTCACATGGCAGTTACTCTTTCTTCTGTAGTATATTGCCCTTGTCAAGGCTTCTTTCTTAGTCGAATCAGTTTTAGATATTTCAAGCTTAAATGAAAATGTGTAGTTTATCTGTCAGAATGTGGATGTCTACATTTCAGCAAGCTGTATATGCAATGAAAACAAAAGAGTACTATCAGAATAGGAATTATTCCATAGCAGGTAGGTAAAATGGATAACTTCTCTCCTGAATGTTCTTTTCTGTACTGCTTGTTCGGAAAATTCAAACAACTAGGTCGCATGGAGACGTAGAATTCCACAAAGCTGTATCTCTAAACCTTCATGAATAACCTTCATATATGCAAACAAACAAGCCTCCTCTCTTCTCAGTTCTAATTGGAACTGTACATTTACTGTGAACTAGTAAGGATGACGTTAATTATAGTATTCTGGGATATTTTCATTCACAAACAGATTTTATACTTCTGATGCCGCATAGGTTACCTGAAGAGGAATCTCAGAAGTCATGTGTTATTCCTAATTGGAAACTGCACTTTAGTACCAAGTCCATTTTTCATGCACAAGCCCCCCAAAGCAGAACTAAACAAAAAATCTGAGCAAAAACTTCTGAATCTCAGAAGTCATGTGTTATTCCTAATTGTGAACGGCACTTTAGTACCAAGTCTATTTTTTATGCACAAGACCCCCAAAGCAGAACTGAACAAAAATTCTGAACCAGCAAAATCATTTAAAAAGAAAAATAAAGCCCACAAAACATTCTGTTTTCTAGGGAAAGTTAAAAACAAAATGAAAGCTTTACTTCAGGCCAATAGCTGATAACAAACACCTTATGCAGACATATTTGTTGCACTTCAGTTATGGAAGTAAAATTATCCTGAGGTTGATATACTGTAAAATGATGATGAATAACTTTATATACTTCTTCTGCAAAAGGCAAAGTTAATGTTATAATTACTATCTTCTTCTAAACACTTTGCAGATACCAGCTTCTGAAAAAAGTCCAACCATTTATTTTAGCCCTGTAGTGATTCCACAGATGTTGATTAAGCCAAGGCTGCTCATTAGACCTAGTGATGAACTGAGCTCTAGAAGACCCTAAGAGCAAAACATCGCAAAATGATCAGACATCATATTCAAAAAATTAGAAAGATCTCAAGGTTTGTGAACTTCCAGTGCTGCATGAAAGATATCACAGTTGCATACTCCTCATCTATCAGCTCTGTCCTAGTGAAAAACCCTGGGAAAACCAGAGCAAAACTGCTAATGAAAACTACTTCTGGAAATGCAAGTAATCCTATATTCTTTAGTTCCACTGCATACCCAGTGTTAGGCATCTGTGTGCATAGCAGTTTAGATATCCAGATGTCCAGAAAGCCCAGAGCTACTATTCATGCACAGTGATGCATAAGCCTAGGGCACATTAAGCTTCTGCAGATGCAACAGAGAGGCATTCCATCTTATCTGATGAATCACATTGGATCTGCCAGCCCTCTGAGATGTACTGGAGAGATGCAGTTCCACACCAGTTTATGAAGCAGACCAGTCAGGTTCAACAAGAGAAGAGTTGCACAGATCAATCAAAGGCGTGTATTCATTAAAGATGCAGGTATGCTCTGAAAGAGCTTATTTATGTTCAAATAAGGCAACTTCCGCCTCCCTGACAGTCGTAGTTTGTACGTAACTGTTGCACTGAGCTTGAACATCTTTTTTAAGTGTGAAAGATCTCTTGGTCCATACTATTGTTTTATTGTTTATTTTTTGCTATGTTAGATCAATGCAGAACTGTGCATTCATTTAAACTGAAAAAAAAAAAAAAAGAATAAATAAAAAGCCAACCAAAGCAAAAGTTTCAGGATAGTTTCCAATATACTGAGTTAAGATCTGCAGCATGGAATACCACCAATAAACATTGTCTGAGGGCACTCTGGTAAACAGCAAATAGGCTAGCCTTGCCAAATGCTCATATCACAGATAATGGAGCTTTAGAATCCAGACTGTATGTACATTTCCCAGCATTCATTTGTATTTGCAACATTTTCTTTGATATTTTGGACACAAAACATCTGAGCCCAGAAAATTGCAACTCCATCTCGTTAATGGAAAACCTATCTGCTTTTTCCTGTGATGTTTTGAATCTCTTTCCTAGTAAACTCCCTTTTAAATCATGTTCCTTTGCTAATCCATGTGGAGGATCAGTTTCTCCTGTATTTTAAGCATCCAGAACCACCAGTACTGTCCCAGAACCTGCATCTGTCTAAGTGCCTTTGCTTTAAGTGCTCTTCTTCCACCCATGATAGTTAGCTGGACAGCAAAGATGCATAACATAGAATAAAATAGGGTTAGCTTAAGTTGCCAATTTATAAGTCATTAAAGGTAAGCAGTCTTGAGATATCATCAAAACAAATACAGTCAACAGTATACTTAAAAAGGGCCCTGAAAATGCTTCTATATTCAGCTAGATAAGAGTGAAATATCAATTGCAGAAATTTCACAGTGAATCTAATACTTCAACCAAATGCTAGCCACAGGGATGAAATGATATGCTTATATAGGTCATGGCAATTTTAAAAGGAAATGCTTTATAAAGAGCAGAAAAGCATCCTGGGTAACAATGTAAATTACCATGTCAGTAACCCTAATTAGTTTAGCTGAACTTACACTGTGGGATAATGGCTGAAGAAAAAACTGAAAACACAAAAACATTCACTCATTTGACCCATCTCTTACAAAATGTGCCACATTCCCACTTTCTTTCTTTCCTTGGATTCATTATAAGAGAGCCTGAGATACCTTCCATGCTAATGAATTCAAAACTGAGAAAAGCTATGGAATTAAAGAGATTTTTAAACAAAAGACCAAAACTCACATGGAGTTCCGTCAGTTACATCATCTTCAGAGCTGTCTGTGATCCTGACAGCGATAAATTCAACATCCACTCCTTTTATATGCGAGTTCAACAATCCAGAGCCGGAATTCCTAGTCATTCCTAAGCCTTCTAAGTAAAAAGAAAAAATGCAGTCATATTTGACTTTGTGTTACTGAAGAAAAAAAAAAAAAAAAAAATACAGGCCTAGTGGATTAGGTGTTTTCTTTAAATTTTAGCTCTTGGATGTACCAGATTAGGGACTTAGTGCAGTATTTTCATGTGTCTGAAAGGTATGGAACAAGTACATTAGTAGGCCAGATAGATGTGCTATTGTTTTATATAGGTCAGGTAGATAAACTGCTGTTTTATGAATACTGTCCAAAGCCCCACCCTAAACCCCCACAGAACAAATAATGTTTTGCCTAAAAAGCCTTTTAAAACCAGTGCTTAATCTGAATTTTGGGATATGAAATACATAGTTTAATTGTTTGTTTGTTTTATTTGTTTTATGAAAATTAATTTAGGAAACAAACCTACATTCTGACATGAAAATGGCAGGGTTGGTGCTGACCAAGCTACACAGAGGCCTCAAAATCTACTTTTTACGGTCTCAGACATGGTAAACTCAGTACTGACACGGGAGTTTCATCTTGGTGGCTATCACTAATGCTGATGAAGCGTGTTATTACTGCTTATGCTTCCTATTAAAAAAAGCAAGAGTTCTAATAAAAAAGGTATCAAAAGTGCAAAACAGCCAGAAGCATCTCAGACACAGGATCAAGAATAATTACCACAAAAAGCTTGCTTGCACATAAAAGAAGTTTGTTGGGGTTTTGTTTTGTTTTGTTTTTGATTCTACTCAGAAGAGTAGTGATGGGTTTTATTTCTAGTTAAAGTTTCAATCAGTAATCTTATGAAAACCCAGCTTCTCAAAGCAAAACAAAATGGGGAGTACAGAATAATAAAGGAATAAGATTGATGAATACATTTCCCAAGAAGGTCCACAGAAACACCAACATTCAAATTTCTCTTCTGCAAGCTCCAAGAAAGGAAATTAGTCTGGATTTTCTCCAGCATTATCCTTCAATTACATTGAAGAAATGCATACTCTGTAAACAGTTTTACTTCATAAAGAGGTTAAGCATTCACCAAGCCAAACTATCTTTCACTCAAGTGCTTAAGACTCTTACCTCAGATCTTGCACAAGTAATTACTAGTGTTTAGTGCAAAACAGTTTATAGATACACTTAAACTTGTGGTTGTATGACATGGCTGACCTTGAGGTAGTCTGTTGTCTCAGTCAACTGCTGAGAGAATCACTCCATGTCATGTCTGAAGTACCCTTCTGGTTATTTTTACATCAGTTTTCTGCTTGTAAAATGTTCTGATTTCAATGAATTGGTATTTTCCTTCAGACAACAATCAAACATTTTCCAATCATCTCTATTTTGATGTATCTCAAGTTTTCAGAAAGCAAACTGAAGCAAAGTCTATCTCTGGGGAACTGCTTAAATGGAAGAAAATAGTCTACTGAAACATTTTATACAGGATATTAATTCCTGCCTATGGACAGTACTCTCTCCACAGGGAAATAAATTTCTAGTATCAACACAGTGGTGAAGGTATTGCTCAGCACATTTGTATTTGTTACTGACCAGATAATATCCAAGACACTGTTTCATAGTGTTTGGAAATGTTGGATTTAAATTAGCAAGGACTCTTGCAAACAACGGATGACTTAGAAAGCCTAGTGCAATTGCGGGAAAGCGGACACATTTTCTGCACTGGAAATGAGCCATGAAAGATGGAAATGAACTGGAAAATGCAGAATGTAATTAAAGGAGGCTAATCAGTCAGGAAACTGAACGGATTCAGTAGCAGAACCATCCAGTCTGTAGTTACTCAAATGTATTTCTGTTAATATTTTCCAAGGTGCATTTCTTTGCATCCATTTCCCAAATGAACTCCACTATTCACACCTATCTCCCTAATCAGCCCTTTTCAATTTAGTGTGTTGTGGTTTAAGCCATAAATCAGCCACGCAGTTTGTTCACTCACTTCCCCCTTTTTCTTCCCTCTGCTCCTGG
>JANRGW010052399.1:0-16047 GCA_024733675.1 Psilopsiagon aymara | reverse complement strand
GAGCTGTTATAACTGTTCTATGACTCTGTGATTTTAAGGTCCTTTCCATCCCTAACTATTCTATGATTCTATAACAGTTTAAGTGGTTTCAAGAATTAAATTATTAAACTACAACAAAGTTAGTGATTTTGTGAAAGAATTTTTTTTTTTAAGAAATAAAATTTCTCCTTTCATCAGGTTTTGCAGGATGTATCCCATGACTATAGGTTTAGCAGTAGGTTCTCGGTGTTTTATGGTTTCCTCTCAAGAGTGCATTCAGCACTGGCAACAATGTCTATATTCTCAAATGCTACCCTAGCTTAGGCACTCCATATTTTGCCATATCTAAAGACCTTATGCATATCTTCAAAATGTTGCTTTCATTTCCATAGTTTACATTTGACATTTACGCTACATCCCTTTTACCCCTGTGTACAAAGCACTCATTCCTGAAAATTTTCACTCAAACTCTTCCTGTTCTGATAGTCTCTTTCATTTTCTTCAGATCAAGTCCACGAGAATCTAAACTGCTTATTTGTTTGTTTTTTTTTCAGATGAAAAAAACACAGTGTGTCTGTATTTATTCAGAGTGGAGGCACATGAAAAATGTAGAAAAGTCACCTCTTTTCTCTAACACAGATAGCTGTTTTTCTCATCTTGATGAAAAAAACTCCATAATTTACCTGAGTCAGCATGTCCATCTCCCCAAGTAAAGTGCTGAACATTTCATCTATATCATCACAGGTTTGCTCCATCTGAAAGAAAAAAATTCACAGACAAGGAATCATCACAAGTTCACTTCAAAGCCAGCAGTGGCCAAAACCAGAGGATATGCAATGTTCCTTTATGTTGTGTTCCCAATTAACTTTAAAACAACTGTTCATGACTTGCAAAAAACTATTCATAGTTTAGAAATAACTGTTAACAGATGAGAAGAATCTCAATCCTATATGCCTGAACACATATTTGGGCTCTAAACTCATTAGGAGTTCCAACAACCTCCTTGTATTATTTACATTTCATAGGAAGTCACTAGGTAATAAACCATGGTTGTATCTTACACATCAAAGAAATGTAGCTTATAAGAGATCGAGAGGGAAACAAAGTTTAAGATTGAAAAGCTCCTGAATGCTTCATCTTGAAAGTCTTCTTTCTTTGGCTTAGATGACTATTACAAGTTTATGAGGTGTTATCTAGTGCAAGACCTGGTTATGGTTAGGTACAAAACCAGCTTTTTGTCTCAATATTTCTTCCCATTTGCTTTCGAATATCAATGCACTAGTGTGGTAGTGCACAGGACAGGAACAACTCTAATGATTATAAAGCCTGGTAAGACAGAAAGACCAGCAGGTATCTTGTTCTTCAGTTTTAGTGCTCTTCCTTTAAAAGAGCATCTGAAGTCATGTAATTATTCCACAGTTAAATAATAAGGTCACTGAACCACTAAAGTCTGTATCTGTTGTTCGAGAATTATGTGGTAGCATGTCTTTAATATGGCAGTTAATACTGGAACAATCTGAGATGCTCTGCCTCCTTTGGACTTGATCTTTGTGACATCAACGTAAGCAAGACTGGCCTGATTTTCATTTGTCCACTTACCATCTGTGTTAGCTCTGACACCAGAACTCCTGAGGAGTAGATATCTATAGCTTTCAGCAGTCAGGCTCAGGCACACCCTATCTGCTTACATTTTTTGAAGCTGGTGTAACAAGTCACAGCCAACCCAGAAGTGGACTTTGAACTTTCAACAGTTCACTCAGATCTCAGAAATCAAAGACTTAAAGATTTGGGAACTAGTTGAAGTTAAAGACATTATAATAGGATGTGGTTGGCAAGGCTGAGAGTAACCCTAACCCAGTGATAGGGACAGCACAGTTATGGCCATGTAATGGAAGATGCCACACTTGACAGAGTGAATGGAGAGCTAAAGTCATGTTATCTGCTTCATATCCAGCTGACAACCCCACACTGGATGGCTCACTCTCTCTGATTCATAGTTAACCTACAGAAATTTCTATGCAAAATTCCATTTCTGTAGATTCAGCAGTACAGTGCCTGGGTACTACTGAATCTTAATTCATTTATTTGAATCAACAGCTGTGTAGCTTCTGACACACCTGGCACTTGAAGAATCAATTTTCATGAAAAGGAGAGATAAAATGACACTTATTTGATCAGGGAGAGAGAAGTCAGATTCGTTTGGTGACAAAAAATGGGAGCTTCAGTTCATACTGACAAGTACCTCATCAGGGCTTAAATAATACTGAATAATTTTACATTTTCCTGTTTTCTCATTAAAGAGAACAAAGTATCTGCTGGAAGAATCTTACCAGCTCTAACCATTTGTACATTTCTGTGGGATTTTTAAGCACTGGCTAGATCTACTTGCAGGAAAAAGTCTTCATGCTGGTTCCTTTAACAAACTGAAATTCTGCTTTGATGTATTTTTCCAGAATAGAAATATAAAAATGAAAAAAAAAAAAAAAAGAAAAAAGATACAATTGGTTTACAGTGAGGAGACCTCATCAAGAAGAGGAGAAAAACTTGGCTAAAAAGGGAAAAAAAAATAACAACACAAACAAAACACTAAGAAACTTCTTCCGCAGTGAACAAAAGAAAAGGGGGGGTTGGGAGGCAGAGATGCGAATACTAGATTACACAATACTTTCATCGCATCACAGGATTTTTGGGTTCTAGTAAATTTAGAGCTTCTTTCTTTGCAATTATATGAGAACATGTCTCTTCAGACACATTTAATTCATAAGGAAAACAATGTAATCTTACGAAAAAGCAAAGGGCAAGGAATTCTGTAAAAACTTCCACTGTAAATTGGAGCTGAGTTAGTCACTGATGTCTTTCCCTTATCAATTCAAATAAATGATATTTAATACTAGGGTTTGTTGTTTTTTTTTTTTTTTTTTGCTTTAGGCCCACAGGGGAAGGGAGAGGGCCTGAGCATATGTTCTGAGAAGGAAATATGTGTCACTTTTCAATGAACAGACATTCATCATCACCAGGCTGATAAAGCCACATTGTCACCAAGACATTGCCCCTACTGGTATCTTTCTTTTTCCTCTTAAATTTTTACTGATTGCATTTAGGAAGACAAAATTAACATCATAACCAGCAAAACCCTGGAAGCATTCTTACGTTAAAACACACTGAATGATCTCTTAAACTGATATAAGAACCCTGCAAATTCATCATGGATTTTGTTAAGAGCTAGAAAACCAAAAGACAGTAAAACGAGTCCCCAAAATGCAGAACTGCAAAAGAGTATCCATCCAGTCTCCTCCTCTTTGACTCCTCTCCAGAGTAATTTCTATTTCTTTTATTTGATTGCCACAGAAGGAACAAACAGACAAAGCAGGACACAGATTCTGGAACTATCCCATTCAAGGAAGATGCTGCTGCATTTGGGACCAGCAAAGTCTTTTGACTTTTATAAACAGCCTTAAACTTATTCAAACCAGAAACTCAAAGTGAAACCTGCAGGTGTATGAGCTATCATTAACAAAAAATGGGAAAAGATTTACCAAAGTCCCCAGAAGAATGTCAAATTTCATACTCAGTCCTCCTCTATATCCACTGAACATTAATTTTTCTGTCAGGTTATTCTGTCTATAGTACTAATACTGGTAACTGCTAAAATCACTATCAACTACAACACATTGAAGAAAAAAAAAAAAGTACAGTGCCTTTACAGTAAGTTTCTCATGTTATGCATAAGATTGTAGGCACATAAAATATTCAGAATTAAAATAAAAAGAGGAAATTGTGTCTGTCAAGAATAAGCATGCTAAGGAGGGGCTTGTGGGAAGGCATACATGTGAAACCTAACCTATTTTAAAAGTGACTGACTGTCAAACTGTTTTTTTCTAGACCACTTTCTGAAGTAACAACAAGCATACGGGCAAAGGTATTTCCTTGCCTTTTACTTCCCCCAAATTTCACATTCTCAAATCTGCAATGAGGTCTCAGGAAAACCCATTTTTTTTTTCCTCTTTAAAAATACTCCCACCTTTCTCATACTGTATATCTAAGGGGTTTGGGCATTTTCTCTTCAGCTTGCTATTCTGACCACAAAGCCTCACTATTTAGTTTATGCATATTAAAACCTCACAGGTTTATATGGTACATACATACTGACTCATTGTATTTTCACTCATCTATATATTTATTTAATCCACCATTTACCAGAAGTCCCCCAGACCTGCTAGAGGTTTTTTGCCTTTCCAATTTCAGATTTAGCAGCCTTTTTACTGATAAAAATATCTTAAATCTAAATCAAGATGGGAATAACAAACCCCTTTATTTTATTGTTCTCTTTGTACTTCTAACATCTTTGCACTTCAGCTCACCTGATAAAAAAACCTGGTTTCTGTGTATTTGTTCTTACTTCCCCGTAGCTGCTTGAGTCTGCCTTTTATAATGTTTGTCTTTTCACTGTCACACGTTTTGTTGTCATTTCCAAAGACCTATCTGCAATCATTCAGGTGCCCTGTGAGGGGGCCTCCAACCATTTCCTTTTCGCAAGAACCAGCCCTCCTGTCCTGGATGACAATATAAAACTCCTGTGCACTGGATTTCTAAACTTGACAGCAGACCTGAACAAAACATCTTCCCTTTCCGAAACATCTATTCCCTACATACCCTTATTTTGAAATTGAGATGCAAATTTATACATTCTTTGAGCTAGAAAGCTGGAGTGAAGTTATGTCACTTCAAAACCCAGAGAAATTCGGCTGATTAACGGAAAGCAAGCTAGCCCACAGGGATGGATGCATACACTGCCCAGTCCAGCTTGCTGTGCTTGCATGAGCAATGTACTTTGCTGATAGTGAACAACACTGTTTTCCCATGAGGATGGTCCAGTATTAAAGAGCACCAAAGAAAAACACTGACTGAGAAATTTCTTACTCAGATGCAAGAATGGAGAAGCAGTCCTTGCACTCAGTCTCAAGGTGCACAGTCTTACCAGGGTTAAGTAGAACTTCGCCTATGTTTAGTGTTATCCACTGACTGGTGACACAGGATTTGCCTTTCCTTCTATCGTTAAATTTAAGATGCGATTTCTCTATGGTTACATATATTTTTATTTGTTAAGATACTAGAGAGAATAATAGAACAACTTTTTTTTTTAAGAATGAAGAAAGTTTTGTGATTTGCACACTGACATAAGACAACATAGCACTATGTCTATGAACAATACATAGAAAATGGGATTGTTTGATAGAATCTTTATCACTTGGCAGGAAGCTAATAGAAAGAGTAGTAAAACAATGACACAATATTCACCTTGCTTAAAAAGAAACCGTGAAAAAATATCATGAAAGCTGACATGGTGATCATATGGTATAGAGTACCAAGCATGGTACTCTACCAAGCAGAGTTTGAACTGTTACAATCTGGTAGCTGTGAGAGTTACTGAAAGACAGTCTCTTTCAACAGGAAGAATGGTCTAAGTCACATGGAAACAAGGTTCCTGCACTTGCAATTTGAAAACAAGCTCAAAGTGCTTGTGCAATACTGAACAGGAAACGCCAACGGTATCGCATATGAGATTACCATCTCTGCAACTCAGTCTCAGTTGAGTTGATGCAGTTTAAGCAACCTAAGGGCTACAAACAAAAAAGTAATGAGGAACCGCATAGTACCAGTAGAACAAAGACATATAGCAGATTGATGCTACTGACAATATTAGGAACCAGTCCACTTAGTAGTATGGTGAACAGTTAGGACACATTCATTAAATTCAAAGCGTGGTTGCTATTTTTAAACCGTTACATATGCATCTAGCAAGGGTAAAAATACATGAAGTACATTTTTACAAATCACACAAAGTTCTAAAGCACACCCTCACCTCCTAGTCCCTGCACTACAGTGCGTAAGTGGTGGAACACCAAGTCCACCAAAATAAACATTACCTGTTTGACTATCAAGGTGGACCCCTACCAGCACTGTAACTTTCTGCTAACGCTTCATGCTTAAATGCTTCCTGGGGTGGAACGAAGAAATCTCTAATGATCTGGAGAGACCCACCAGTAGCCCAGTGATTACATCACACAAATCAGAGATCTACCCTTACCTACAGCAGACTATGCAAAATAGATCATCCCATATCAAAGACACAAAAAAAAGATAATGAGGAAAGAGGGATGATAGTGACAGAAGCCCCACCATAAAGAGCAAAGCTGGAAAGAGGGTAACTGATTGTCACAAGAAACAGACGTAAAAGTAGTGTGATAAAAAAAGCATCAAAACCTAAAGGAGAGCTACTGAGGCATCATTTTATCCTGGCTTGTAACTCAAAACCAATGGGATATTAAATGAAACTAAAAGTCTGCACAACCGTTCAAGGCACACGTGCACAGTGTAACTGTGAAGCACATCATCAAAACTGGTGAGTTAGCAAGTTGAGGAATTGGTTTTCTCTACAAGCAGTTACAGCTAGAAGTGTTAGCATTCCAGAGAGTTTCTGGAAAGGATGATAAACTTCATGTTTCAAGACCTAAAACAAAGGATTCACCAATTTGAACTGTATGTATAAAGCTTTCATGACAGACAGATTACACCATGCTTTCCAGCACAGGATTTCTGTACCGACTTCTGAAACACATGATGCTAGCCACTGCTGGAGACAACTTGCTGGCCCAATTGGGAGCAAGGCTAAAACAGATCTAACTAAGTTTCTTAAAATGATTTTAGATGTCAAGAAAAACTCCAGCTACTCAAATGTCTTATATACTTAAGTGAGGCAAGATGGAAATTCCTTAGCCAGCTATTTCATCATGGCTAGTAAAAATTCCCTAACAGACATTCAGGTCAATTTTTATGAAACAGAATACAAGAGAACATATACTTCTGCAGAATTCTGTGGAGAAGAATAATCCAAATGGTTACTAACTCCAGCAGATGCTGAGAAAGGAAACTGAAGATTGGGAGTGATAACGTAGAAATGGCAACTGCTCCCAAGCTTTCAAAATCAATCAGATTTGGCCATTAGTATGCTGACTTTTCTTTTTCTTACCTACATCACATGACCCTGTAACTCTCTTCTGTTTTAATACTAACTCATACTTTGGAAAGGATGGATCAAAAGCAATTAGACTGCTTCTGCACTGCACTTACCTAACACTGATAAGCATGGCATTTTCCAAGAAAAAACTTGCACACACATAGATAACTCTCAAAGCAGTTTCTTACTCATATCCCCTATTCTTCTGGGAAATCTGGTGCGCAAATGACTGTAGGTTTATCTGCAGTTGAAATTACATTGCACATTTATCTCAGTGATGGGCATGACTTGTCATGGCTCTGCTCATGATGGAATAAAAGAAGCACACAAAGACACTAGGAGCTGCAGGAAGACTGATAAAACTGCAAAGTATCCTTCCTAGTTTAAAAGTAAGTCACATTTGGATCTGTATTAAAACAAAAATGGGAGATAAATGTAATCATGTGAGACAATCCTTTTCTAATGTTAACCTGGAGCACCAGAGCATTTTCAGGTGACCACACCACGAAAAAAAAAAGCCCAAACCAGCACTTGTAGCATTTTCCATTGATTGCTCCAGACATGTTTTTACATACACTATGGAACTGATTGTACAGAAACTGTAATTATGCCATTTACACAATTAAAGCTCTGGAAAGCTCGTTCTCTTTTTTGCTGGAAATTCACAGTTAACTCACTTGCATTACAGGAACAAGCCTGCAGTTTGAACTGAATTTAAGAAGTCTTTATTAGTCCAAAAGACCCAGGTTTCATAAACCTGAAAGCTACACTGCTGCACTTTAATGATGACAGCAGATGTATTTTACCCTTGTCTTGCCAAGATGATGATAATTCGAACACCACAGGAACTTCTATGCATGAGTACAACAACAGATCACAAGTACAACAACATCTTCTTAGTGCTGTATATTTGAGTACTCAATTTTCCACTGAAAAGGGAGAGAGGAGTTTCAGTGTGTTTGTGTACAACCATGGGACACTTACTCTGAGGCCATTCTTCAGATGATGCTGCCTCAGCATTCACCACTTCTGTGCTCTCCAGCCTTCCCCTCTCCTCCATACACTGCCCCAAACACACACTCTCTTCTTTATCTCACTTGGTGAGAGTGGTGTTTGGGAGAAGCAGCTGTGGGTCTTCTTGTTTGGGTGAGGTGGGATAGCAAGATTATTAAATGATCTCAGAGGCTTGGGTGAGAAAGGCTGAGAGGAACAGGGGACTACCAAAAAGCTATCCACAGTATGTCAGGAAGAAATTACTCAAGACCAGAAGACGTGGAGAGCAAAGGGCTCTTGTGCTTAAATGAGAGACAACAGGAAAAACATTTAACCAGTGACAAGCAGCATATGGTACAGCTATAATGTAGACTGATATGGCACGCAGGATGGGTGCGAGACAGCTCATTCACCAAGCTCTTCTCCAAAATCATTTTCAGGCACAAATAGAATCTAGATCCTGGGCTCCAGAAAATGTATCCCACATGAATTCGAGCTGCTGAGGACTGAGTGTTAAAAGCACCTTATACAAGGAGAAAAAAGAAACCTCAGTGTAAAGCACACACTCAGGGAGAAGAAAGCTGGGGAGCAATATCGATGCTTCCCGGAATTTCACCTTGCAGCCTCCTGTCAGCTCCTGTCAGCTTTCATGGAGCTCAAAAGCAGTGCCACTTCTGCTCATTTCACATAACATACTCCAAGCAGACAATGTGCTTCAGTCTAAAAACATTACAGAAATACCATATGGCTACAGAGTTGGACATCCTTTTCCTTTGTCACAAAATTATTTACTTCAGAATGGTCCGGTTTGGGGACTTCCTCCCAATGAGCCATATAAATAGCACAAACTCTCTATGTAGAATGAAATCGTATGAGCAGACATATTTCATGTCCTCTGTCTTCACACAGATTTGCAGAAAAACAGTTCCCTATTCTATGCCATTCTATACTGGCACATAGGAAAAAGATCTCCGTTCCCGCATCTGACCTTCTCCTGGCCAAGGCAGAAAGCTGTATGTGTGTCCCTTGGGCTGGATTCACCTCATAAACCACCAGATTATTTAGACTCATCTGTTTTGTGTTGATAATGCATCTACTTCAGCTCTACTCAGGTATAAACAACTGTAGACATACAAGTTTACCAGAAAATACAAATCTCAGTTTTAGATCCCTCCCACTCTCTGCCTTGATGGGAGACAAAAATAGTGAAAGAGTAATGTAAGTCTGAGGAGCATAAGTTTGTTCTGTTTCCACATTCTTCTCAGAATCTGAAGTTTGCTCATGTTGGTGTAATGTTTTCCTTCCCGTTTTTGCAGTTACCCAACATCACTGTAGGGAACTTACATGACAAGAAGACACTATCTGGTCCTTAAAAAACCTGACAGCAACTAATAGTGCAATTAGTAATAACTTTTTGATCTAGCAGAATGCTCAGCCTAACTCCACCCTGCAATAGATCAAATAGGCTGTAAGCATTTCATTCCCATTTGCTACTTCTGAACTATTCCCAGAATTCCCTTACACTCAGGTCACTGAGCTATGGGAAGTATGTATTGTGGTTCTCTAATAAATGGAGATTTCTATATTTTGATTCACAACCCATAAGGTAGGCGATCCCACATGAACAGATTGTCTAACCAGCATAAACTGATAGATGAGGAAGCCCACTGATTAAGAGAGGAAAACATACAGGGAGAAAATCCTTTCCCTTCCCAATTGTCTACAAAATGAAGAGATATTTAGTGTGGAATAACTAAAATAATATCTCAAGCTTAGGAAGAAATAAAAAGGAATGAAAATTTACGGTACAAAATTTAAATGCAGGAGCTGCTACATTGACTGATCAAAGGCTCATCTTTTCCAATATTCACTCCCTCCCACAATGAGCCATTAGAGGAAGTGTAAGATATGCTATAAGGATCCATGACAGAACTGTCTATACATAAAAATAACTTATTCCTAAACAGCAGTCATTGGCAAAAAACTTCAAGACACCACCTTATCTCTTATAATTACATGTTGTTATTACTGCCAGAAATGTTTAAGAGAGGGCACACATGGTATAGAAAAGGAAGACTGAAAGCAGAAAAGATTATAGTGTAAAATGATTCTAACAGATAAGAGTGAAGGAAAAGGGTGAAAACAAATCTGTAAAAAATTTATCGAACCCATCTGTTTGTTTCATATGGTTTGTGTACTAAAGACAAATGAAACAAGTAAAGCTTTAATATGAACTTAGAGGTATTTTGCCAAAGTGCAGTGCTCAGTACCATACTGAGGGGTAGAAAAATCAAATTAAGACCTTTTTTATAAACCTTTCTCTGAGCTGCAATACTGACTGAAAAGTCAGACACAATTTCAAGGCCTATTATTAATTTTCCACCTAGAAAAGCTGCTTCTTTCAGCCTATATAACACACAGTGTTCACAAACAGCTATAAGCAGTAAGTTTCAGGTGAAGATCTGTAAGGAAAGTGGAAGCCTGAAGTCACCACAGATGGGGTTACATTGTTAGGGCTGTGGCCGCTTTGCCCAACCCAGCAAGCCCTGAGCCACACAAAGGAAACAGTTATGGAAAGAAAACGCAACAGTGGGAGAAGAACCTTGTGACATTTCTGGTGAAATTCTTCCACTTCTGTAAGGTTTTCCATGAGAAGGAAATGCTGTTACCTCCCTCTCTTTTTTCCTTATCAAGTGGAGGAGGGACTGAATGATTGATCTGTTCAGAGACAACATCAGGGGAGACAAAGGAGGTCAATCTAGATATGAAAAACTTGGCTGAATTTCATGGAAGAACATGGCCCCCATGGGACAAAAGTGCAGTTAAGAGTTTATGCTGAATCCCTTCCCAGCACTGGCACCCAAAACCACTGGCTCATGTTTATTTGCTCTCTCAACCATTAGGTCTGCTGTCTTCCTCTCAGTCCTGAAGAAGTGTTCATCAAAGTATAACACTAAGCTGTAACCACAAGTATTTGGGAATATTACCTGTGCTCATGTTTTTAGCGCATTTTCTCACTTGCTCAGAGCTATTTCAGCAACTTAGGCCCTCCAAGACACATGTATGGCAGATCTTCCAAATACAAGATTTAATCAAAAAGCACTGGAATCAGTAATGTAGACTTGACTGTTATTTAATTGATTATTTTTTAAAATTTGCAATCAAAGACAAAAACCACATAAACTTTTAAAAATGCCTTTTTGGACTGACACATCCTGCTTATTCTGGTGCTTCAATGAAATTCCCATATGAAGTGTGAATGGGGGCTTCTAATTCTGTTAGGGAGTACCAGAAAATCTTCAAAAGTGCATCAAAACTTTGTTCTAATGTGGAAGAAAAGTACTGTGTCTGCAGTCTGGTTTACCTGAAGATGCAGTGAGAGTACCAAAACTAAGGCCACTGAGGAGCAAGTTTAAATTTGCTGCTTATAAGGCCTTGATGCCAGCAGGTTAAGTGACAATACTGTAGAACTTGCCTGCTCTCTTGGTGAGGTGCCTTCCAGGCAGACACATAATTTTGCCTAAAACTGGGGACTCAGAAGGTCATTTGCAATTTTTATCAACAAAAGCATCAGGTGAGTGCCTTTATGATTTTAGCTCCTAGCTGTTCTCTCTATGCTTGATGGACTAGCCATGCTGCTAGCAGCAGGTCTGCTTCCCATACATCCCCACTGTCCTTGATAGGTGTAGTTATGACAACAAGGTTCTCACCAAAATTTTTATTATAACACTTGGCTTGTCTGAGTACAACTGAGAACCTTCCATTTTTAGTGATATCAGTCATGTAGGGTCTGTCCATCACTGACAGCAGATAGGGACTTTCATCCTCTAATACCAGTGTTGCATGTCGCACTTTTACATGCCCTGCTTTAGATTATAAGCAAATACGGAGTACAAGTAGAAAGCGGAAATGGACTGAGGAGATGCATCCCGTGCAAAATTTCTATCAGAAATGCCTCTGTATGTATTCCTCAAAACAGCATCATAGAAAAATTTTGTTACTGAACCTTCTTCTCGGATTCCTAATACAGCTACTCCCTAAATGTAGCCCTAATTTATTTGAGCCTAAACTCATGGCATGTTGGATCAATGGTCAACAAGAAAGAACAGTGCTGTGTGCTGGCTGACGTGGCCTCTGGTAGAAAAAATTCTGAGCGCAACTAGCTAGCCACAGGTCTGAAAGTTCACTTTATTGGAAGAGAGGCTTTGAAACTAATGACAGATCTCTACTTCTTAAACAGTCCTTCTCAAACTAGCTTGTGAACTCCCACATTAAAGTTGTAAGTCAGATTAAAGTCATGTGCATTACCTTTTCAATCACAGCCCAGGAGCAATGCTATAAATTGATAGAGGGGTGATGAGGAACACATGTTCACGGTTCCTCATATACATGCTCAAAAGTCTCCTACAGAAACTTAAAATCATAGCACCCTAGCTTCTTTCTTTCACAGTACAACAAACTATCTTCTATACTGACAGCTGTACATATCTAGGGTAGCCATGAATCAGTAGGCTGGATGATAAGGAAAGCTGCCTAAAAGGCCTCCTTTTCCAAAAGCATTTTCACGGTATCATGGACCACTCCTAATCATGAAAAGACATATGGTGGAGTTTCTATGGCACCTGCATCTGACCTGGTCATCCCAGGCTCTTTTTAGTCAATGAAGGAAAAGAAAGGCAGTTTTATAGACCATAATCCATGGTAGCTGTCTAAAACTGGGTAGCTGAATCAAGCTTTAGCAGTACCTATTTCTCTCTGTTGACTGTAAAGGTGAGTCAGAACCTCAGGTGACTAACTAAAATACTGATGTCTAAAGTTGGCTGAAGAGGATCCTGCCTAAAAAGTCCAACAAGTGCTTTGGAACATCTGCATGGATGGATGCAAGTTAGCACTGTCACTAGAGAACTTCCAAAATAAACAATCTAAAGCTTCTGTATTGCTGCAGGCGAATTAGAGGCTGTCTTTCACTTTCACCCCAGATCAGCACCTGACCGTGATGATGACTTCATTATCACAGCAGGTCAGACGGGCCTATGACAAAACAAGTCCAGACATACTGAAATGAAAGGTGAAATAAAGGTCTGTAGGAAAGGAAAACCCATGCAGTTTGCAGAGAGAGCAGGAAAGGACAGAGGCTTTGGTATTGTAATAATATGCAGGAAAACGACATCCAGCTACATTCCTGTAAAGCCACCTCTGAAACACAGACGTTCTTTCAAGAAAATCCACATTCCCAGATCTTCTTCTCAAAGGACAGATGTTCATGAGTCTGCAGTCAAGACAGGTCTTCTCTTGAACAAGGCACCACCTTCTCTCAGCTCCAGCAGTATTCCACACTGGTAGTTTTCTCAACGTTTTGTAGGGCCCAAGAGATGCAATAGCTGACCTCTCCATTCAAAGGTTACCCAAGTCCCACCTCTCCCTTCACCACATACTGCATACCAAGAGAAGGAAAGCTTTCTGCCTCTTGTTCCTCTCATTGCTGTAAGATATTTCTTCTAGCAGGAGAGGTGAGACACAGCAAAAGCAAAACCTTAGTGGGTTGAGTAAATTCTTTACTACCTCAGAAATCTCAGGCCGCAGGAATGAGTTAAGCTGTTACAACATCCAGCAGACCCTTCTATTCATACTGTTGCGCCCTTTGTGCAAATTGTTACCCTTCCAAACACGTCTCTAAAGCTTCATAAAATAAAAATGCTCAAGTTTACAGCCTGATTCACAGGTGCATGAGTTACAGCATGTAATCTAGTAGACACTACTCAAATATAGTGAGAATCAGTTTTGATCTGATCTGTAAAAATCAAATTTAGCTCGAATTAATACAATTGATAACCAAACAAACCAGCACTTCAAAGGCATCATGTCCTGCTTGAAGAAACAGCATATTAAATAATTGAGAAATTTTAGCATGAACAATTAAAACACAATTTACTCAATAACTACTTTAAACTTTCAGTCATATTTGCCTCCAAACACAAGAAGAGTCTTGAGTACCCACAAGAAGGTATTTAAAGAATAAAGAGAAGACACAGTCAATGACTGAAAGTACCCTTCCAGAGACAGTACATTTTTCCAGCTATGTGTGCTCCCAGACAGATCAGAATTCTCCAAGAATATAAAACAGGGATCACTCAGCTATCTGTAATACTCCATTGATTAAACCTCCCAAAGACATTTGTATTCCATATTTCAACCCAAATTATCTCCATTTTTAAGCAATGCTTTATTTAACCTCCCAAAGACATTTGTATTCCATGTTTCAACCCAAATTATCTCCATTTTTAAGCAATGCTTGCATGAAGCATGAAGTACGTTTAAATGTAATAGTCTCCTTAGAAAGCCCACAGGGGAAAACAGACCTAAACAGGTTCAGCAAAAAGCTAAACACTCTGTTTTAAACAAAGTTTTAACCTAAATTCATGTTCTTTACAAAGTTACTATAAAAGCACACAGAAACCAAACAAAATGCAAACATAAAACAAACAAACAAAACCAACCAAACAAAAAAAGCCCAACAACTCCTTTTGTAAAGTTTGTGAAGACAAATGAGTAGGAGCCTATACAGGTAGAGCAGGTCATCCAGTATAGCCCTTTGCAGCACTGGGGCTTACCTCTGTGTCTAATGAAACAGATGTACTAAATTGATTCCTGGAAACACTGCATTTACACTACTGTCATGCAGCAGCAGGGTAGGTAAACAGTGACATTAACAAAGTCATATGTGAAATGCGTATTTTTTAGAAGCAAGTCAGAAACAGATGACAAAGCATGTATGCCATGTAATTCACAAAGAGAAACTAGAACCAAAGAAGAAAAATGACTGCCAAAATCCTGAGAACAGAAGTAGAGAGGGGTAAAGTCAAGCGTGAGCCATGCTAATCCCAGAATCAGAGTAATCTGAGGCAGGAAAAGACCTGACAAAGTCAAACTGTCTGTTACAGTTTGGAGGCATATTTTGTTTGTAGGCTGTATTCGTGCACCCAGATTTTTATTGACAGTTGAGCCAGGCTAGACGATACGCTGCCTAAAAGACCCTACTAGATCCATCTTCCCAGTGTGACAATGAATGGATTTAATAACTTCTTTTTTGGTGCACAAGGGATTGAAAAACTACCCCAAACTTGTGGAGACAGTATTTATGTTACTTCTCCATGGTATTCAGATGAGGGTGTCACGCAGGATGGATCTTCTCAAAGACAGGAGATACATCTATTTCTTTCCTACACCAAGAGGCCATGTACACCACCAGCAGCGAGATGTAAATCACATTCCCTGGAAGCCAGTACTGGCTGTTTTGGCATAGACACACCACCTTATTACATGCTTAGTTTAGGATGTATGGATTAGCACATTCACATGGTGTACTTCTGCCCACTCATGCCAGCCCTCTTGGTCTGCAGCCTCTCCTGCCTGCACTCACTTTTCCAAAGCAGCACCCAAAACAGGACACTGTGCATCCACCGGGATCCCACCTGCCTCACGAGCCTGCAGGGAAGCTTTTGCAGTCCTTGCAAATGACCAATCTCCTACTCGCCCCCTCTGAGTCCGGACACAGCGAAGGTCCGACTCATGTTAACCCTATCGAAGAGAACGACCAACGCCGGGACCCAGCACAGCAGCACTAAAACTCATTTCTGCCCACCGAGGCCACGTTTGCCGTCGGAAGGGTCCCTGTCTCGTGGAGGGGCGCCTGCGTGTAAGAGCCGCCTACCGTCCGGGCAGCACGGCGGTGACTGGCGGGCTCCCCTCTGCGGGCACCCACGTTGTCTACTCCGGGCTGCCACCCTCCAGGGGCACCGCCAGCAGTACCCAGAGCGGCGCATGTCGCATCCAGCACCGGTATTCACCGGCTTCATTTCTCGCCCCATATACAACGCCGTAGCCGGGCGCCACGCTCCGACCGTGGCGGCCGCACCTCCTCCCTACCGCCCCGTCGGGGTCCCGGGCTGGGGCGGAGAGCCCTTGGTGATCCGGTTAATCTGTATCTGCCCCGCTTACCTTGGCGGGCGAGCGTAGGAGCTACAGGCTCCAGGCAGCGCTGCGAGGGGGACGAGCTG
>JANRGW010052395.1:10913-28828 GCA_024733675.1 Psilopsiagon aymara | reverse complement strand
CTGGGGGGGTCAGCAAGCCCGGGGGCATGGGGGGCTGCTCTCCTGGGGGCTGCAGCAGCCCCCCCCCCCCCGAGCCAGGGCAGCCCGGGGGGGGCTGCTGTAGCAGGAGAGCAGCATCGGGCAGAGCCCCCCCTGCAGCTCTGAGCGGTGCAGTAGGTTGGATCTGCTGCAGTATCTGATCCCAGGAGCGCAGGATGTGCGTAGTGGCAATAGGTCCCATGTCCCCCACTCTGTCTTTTGCCAACGGGGGGGCCTTTGGAGCACAGGGGTGTGGGGACCCCTTGCTCTTTCCCCTGGAGGTGGCCATGGGGTCTGAGTTTGCTCTCTGTGGCCACATGCAGAAGGAGCCCACTTCCAGCTCCAGGCCCTGGCAGAGCAGCCCTGCGTCTGCCGGGAGGAAGCCGAACTGCAGCAAAGCAAACGACCCAGCTTAGCCTCGGAGAGCAAAGCAGCCCCTTCCCCACCCTGAAGTTGAGCCATAAGGCACAGACTCTCCATCCATCGCCCTCGCCGTGTACACCGTCCTCCCTCACCCCACTGCAGCAGCTGCCTCCGTAGCATCACCGTAGAGTCGTGTGTGGGTCCCGCGCTTTGGCCTCGTAGATGCCTTAGGGAATGTGCTGCGCTGCAACCCCTGCGGTGACATTGCTTTGCGCTCAGACTGCTTCGTAGGGCTGGTGGGGGGAGGCTGCACTCCACCCTGAGCCTAGAGAATGCTGCGGCGTGCACATTAGAAGCTTTTTAGAAGTTTTAAAAATTACTTTTATTTCCTTTTTTTAATTGTGATGGAAAAAGAGCCTTTTGGGTCTCCCGCCGTAGCCCCTGATGTATAGATCATTCCCCTATACACCAGCTGCAGGACTGTGGATTAATAAAGAAACCAACACACCCCCGCTCTCTCGGCTCTTGCTTTTCCAACCGCGGGAAGGGCCGAGGAGGACGCGGGGGGGATCCCTCCGTCGTGCCCGGTCCCGGGTGATGGGGGAGCCCGGAGGGTGCCGCGGGACGGCTCCGGGGGCTCTGCGCCGCGGGGCACCGGGACCGCGCTGGACAGCGCTCGGCCCCGCCCCTCCTTACCCCGCAGCCAATCCCGTCCCGCCCAGCGCCGCCCCGCAGCCAATCCCGTCCCGCCCAGCGCCGGCGTGCTGCCGCGGGCCCCCCCCTCCTCCGCGCTCCGCTAGCCCCGGGGCTCGGCCCGTGCCCGCTGCCCCCTGCTCCGTTTCCGTTCCCCTCGGCACCGTTCCCGTTGTCCCCAGCCCGGGCCCGTTGCTGCCAGCCCGGGGCTCGGCCTGGCCTCGATGTCCCCGGTTTGGCCCTTGGCCCATTACTGTTGGCCATGGTCCGGCCCTCGGCCCATTCTCGTTGCCCCCGGCCCGTTCCTGATTTCCGTGGCCTATGCCTGTGCCCCTGACCCGGCCGCTTGCCCGTCCTCATTGTCCTCGGTCCGTTCCTCTCTGTTCCTCGTTGCCTCCCGCCATCCCTCACGGCTCTCTCCTTCCTCCGCTTTAGAAGAAGCCCGCAGCGAAAGGTGGCAAAAAAAAGAAGCAGGTGCTGAAGTTCACACTGGACTGCACCCACCCGGTGGAGGATGGCATCATGGACGCTGCCAACTTCGTGAGTGTGGGGCTCTGCGCCCATCGGTGTGCTGCCAGCACCGCCCCCCAGCTCTGCTTCTGCCCCTCGCCACGGTGCAGTGTAAAAGCCTGTGCCACGGGGAAACACCCGGCAGAGCAAGGGGGCTGCGGGTTCATTGTTGTGTTTAAATGCTTTGCAGTTAAAATGCCAATGCTTTCCCTACCTGCGGCACAGCAGTGCTGCTCGTCCCTTGTGGGGCCAGTGTCTTACACCGTGGGGAATGGTGAGGCTGTTTCAGCCTGATTTCATTCAGGCTGTGGCTGAGGTGTCCTCGGAGGATCCAAGCCGGCTGCTGCTTGTCTGTCTCTCTTCTTGTAAGGCAGGAAATGTGTCCCTGCCCTGCTCTTCTGGTGCATTCAGACTTGAGAACCTCAGGGTTTGAATGGGCTGGCTGGATTCGGTGTGAGGGGCACTGGAGGGCTCGCAGCTTCCTGGCCTGCAGGAAGGCAGCTTTCCTCTGCTTCCCCTGGGCATAACGTGGGTTTCTTCCCCAGCTCTAAGAGAAAGCTAAAGCTCAGGCACGAGGCAGCAGGGGAGGCCTTGTCTGGTGGGAGCTGGCGGCCCTGTCTCAGTGGCGCGTGCCTCTTGCAGGAGCAGTTCCTGCAGGAAAGGATCAAGGTGAATGGAAAAGCAGGGAACCTCGGCGGAGGTGTGGTGACCATTGAGAGGAGCAAGAGCAAGATCACGGTCACGTCGGAGGTTCCGTTCTCAAAGAGGTGAGGTGATGGGGCTGCCCCGCATCCTGGCTCTGCCAGTGTGGAGAGGGGAGCCTGGCTGCCAGCAGGGCTTGTAGGGAAGAGAGGTCTTGGTGCAGGAGTTGTGCCAGGCCTCCTTGTTCAGTGCCGCATGACGCTTGGTTTGGTGGCTGCTCTTTGAGGGGAAGAGACTGGCAGTGGTGCAGTAAAAAGATGAAGAGTTTGGGGTTCAGGTTGATCTGCAGCTGAGCAATTCGTTCCCGTGTCATGCCCTTGTTGGGCTCCTGCCCTCCACCAGCTTCTCATAGCTGCCATTCCTTTGATTGGTCTTGGCAAATGTGGGTTTTGCTGCATCCGTGCAGGCACAGTGAGGCAGCCAGAGCTCTGTAAGCATCCATGTTTCACACGTTGTCATTGTTGCACGTCGATGCCGCACTCGGCATGTCCTGGCAACCCCCAGCCGTGATTCACTGTGGCATGTGCAGCTGGTGGGGTTGGGGTACGGCACTGTGGATACAGCCTGTGCTCCAGTGGAGGCCCATGGGAGAAGGGATTGGTGTACCTAAAGCAGTGGTGGTGGTGGAAGCACCCCCAAAACCAGGTACTTTGTGGAGGTGGGGGTCACACAGCGGTGTTCATCTGCCTTCTCCCCACAGGTACCTGAAATACCTGACCAAGAAGTACCTGAAGAAGAACAACCTCCGTGACTGGCTGCGCGTAGTGGCCAACAGCAAGGAGAGCTACGAGCTACGCTATTTCCAGATCAACCAGGACGAGGAAGAAGAGGAGGAGGAAGATTGAGCCGCGTTGTGGCCCTTTTTGTACAGTTACAGCTTGCCTGCAATAAACGGCGGGCAGCGATGTCGCTGCCCGCGGTCGGCGGCGGCACCGGCGCCTCGTTCGGTTCTCCTCGGCGCCGTTCGGGGCTCTTCGGAGACGGGGCGTGGTCTGGAGGAGTGGGGGCGTGGCCAGGGGAGGTGCGTCACGGGGAGGGCGTGGCGCGGCGCCGCCATCTTGGCGCGGAGGGGCGCGGGCCGGTGCCGCCGCCCGCCATGCGGGGCCCGGCGCCCGGCCGGGAGCTGCCGGAGGACGCGGGGAACGAGGACGATGTCTCGGGTAGGCGGCGGCGGAGGGGGGGTGTCCGGGTCGGGGCGTTAACCCTCTCTGGTCCCCGCGCCTCCCGAGCGGGCGGTGGTCGCGGCGTGTTCCGCGTCCAGGGCGGCTCCAGCGGCTGCGGCTTCCCCTCGGGGTGATGTGGGGCCTCCGTGGCGCCCGTTCCCTTCCGAAGCCGCTCCTCCGGATGGACAGAGCTCCTTGCTGGAGCCCCAGTGGCGTGGTTTGAAGCTGAAGGAGGGAGAAGAGGCGTCTGCGAGCACCTGCGGGTGTTGCTCATGGAGAAGGGTAGAAATGCCCACCAGAAGCATTGATGTTTTCATTGCAGACAGCCATGGGTGGCCGGGAATGGGCAAACTGGGTTTGGAGGTGGTGGGAGCACACGTTGGAATAGGCACCTCTGCCCTGGGCAGGTGCCCATGGTGCGCCCTGAGCCTGGAGCCACAGCAGACCAGTGTGGGACCATGGCCACACCTCCCATGTGAGGTCTTCCTCTGCTCCATTCACCTCCCATTGCATCCCCTTTAATGGGCTTGGAGACTTGAAAGGTAAAAGCCAAGCACTGGGTCAGGTCCTGGTGTGAGTGTCTCCAGGAGAGGTCCTGGAGCTCCATGTCATGGCCTGAAGCTGCTGTCCCAGGGTGAAGATGAACACGGTGTCCCCATGCAGTCCAGCCCTGTGAGCTGTCCCTTTTGTCCCCAGAAGAAGACGATGGGATGCTGGAAGGACTGGAGGAGTTCTTTGCAGAAGAGCAAGTTGTGCAGAAGAAAAAGAAACCCAAGAAGCTGAAAGATGGCAAAGCTGCCAAAATCAAGCGGCGGAAGAAGGAGGTAATGCTACATCGGGGAGATCCTGTGGCTGTGGGGTGGAGGCAGGCTGCTCCATGAGTGATGGTACCATCCATCCCTGTATGTTGAGGCTCTTGGGCATGTGCTGCAGTGGCACCTCCTTGCTGCCGTCTCTGGGGATGGGCAGGCAATTTTTCTGGCACATCCTGCGCCTGAATCCGGTGTTTTAAGGAGGTGGGATTCAAACCACATCACTGAGCGTGCAGCTGAGGCAGGGACTGGAGGCTTCTGCAGATGTTGGTGTTGGCCATACTCATCCAGGGCGTTTTGCAAGTGAGGAGGAGTAGAGGCTTCTAGGATCTGGCATGTGGAAGGGCTCTTGGGTCTTCCGTGGGAAAACGAAGCTGAGGTGATGTGTCCTGGAGGATCCTTCCTGAGGCTGGTTGGAAGGTTGGGATCAGTGTGGTGCCAGAGCAGGGCTGGCTGCTGCTCTGCTGAGTTAGTGTGGGGAGGAAGGTCCCTCAGCCCCTTTCCTTCCCTGTGCTTGGGGAGAAATCACTCATCACCCAACAAGAGGTGCCCCCACCCTTCCCTTGCTAAAGCAGGGCTCCGTGATGCTGTTCTCCAGCCGCTCCCCGAGAGATCTGTGGAAACAGATTGATTGGGTGAGGTAGTGCCTTGAGGTGCTTTTGCTGCTGTCATTCCGCCTGTGTGGCGTTACCTGCAGCCGCTTCCAAGACTCCTGGCCCCGAGGAAGCCTTTTTTCCTTGGTGGCCATGGTGATGGGTGATGATGTTCTCTGTCTGCGGAGAGCACACAAAGCTGGCTCAGGCCCTCCGCCTCCCTCTGCTGCGTCCATCGTTGGATGCATTTTTCTATGCTGCTTCTCTGCAAGGTGGGGGAAATAAAATACCCCCCCCATGGTAATTTCCCCTCTGTTCGTTTTCTGGCAGTGCCAGCTTGCCTGAGCCCTGCAGCTCCTGCAGAGTCTGACTGCTGCCTTACTGGGGTGGGGAGGAGGAACCAACAGGCTGAATGTTGAGTGTGCTTTAATTGTCTTTTGTGAGCAGCATTGAGTGACCTCAGCCCTGCCTGTGGGAGGCTGTTCCCTTGTCCAGCAAAGCAGTTGGGAGGCCCCCAGCAGCACCCAGGCTGTGGTTTGGACAGGAGATAAAAGGTTGGGGGAGCTCGAATGGGGCTTCCTTTACCTGAACTCCTCCTCAGGAGGTTTGTGGGGTCCACGCTCTTGCCCTGCGCTAGAGGAGGGTGGGAGCAAGGCACAAGCTGCGATGCGGTGCCAGTGCCTGCACCACGACGGGCTCATGCCCTGCGTTCCCGTGCAGCGATGCCGATGGAGCGAGGGTGGAGCGGGAATTGCTCTGCTCCCGCTGCAGTGGGGCTCGCTCGTTTGCGGTGCTGGCGGGAGCGCCGGAGCGGGAACTGCTGCTCGAACCTGCGCGAAGCTGCGGTTTGAGCCTCGCCGTGGGGAGATGAGGGAGTGGAGAGGGGGGATTTCAGCCCGTACTGCAGCAGTTACCATGGCAACCAATTACTCTGCCAAATTACGACCGTGCCGAGCCCGGGGCTCGGGCTCTGCCCAACCGACGGGCGCGGGCGATGGGGGCTGTCCGCGGTGCTGAGCGGGCGCTGTCCATGGTCCCGCCCCGGCTCCGTCGCTGCCTGCACCTGGTCCCTGCTGCCTGCGGGCAGCAGCAGCACCCCCCAGGCTTCAGCATCTCCTCAGCCTCCTGCTGAGGCTGCTGTGACCGCGTCTCGCTGGAGACAGGAGATTCCCCATGGCCTCCTATCAACGTACTCTGCTTTAGTGCCCATTTCCAGCCTCTCTGTGCATGCACCGCAGCTGTGTGGCTCATGTGACACCTGGAATCCTCCCGTGGTCACATAGTTCTGCTGCAGCACAGAGCGTCCAGCGGGGAGGGAAAGCAAAACAGCAGCAGAACAAAACCTGAGCACCGTACCTGGCTGTGGGCTAAGAGATGACACGTGAGCAAAGAGACCTTCTCTTCCTGGCCTTCAGTGTCTCACCATTTCACACTGCACCTGAAGTCTGCAGCCTTATTCACATGGAACTATAAGAAAAGAGAGGATGGTACATTGTTTGTTACCTGTGTTATATCAATCAAAAGTGTTGCCAAAGTATTGCCTACCTAACTATTTAGGGTCTTTTAACAGGGCAGTTCGCTGCCTTAGAGGCGTTGCTCTTTGGTTGACTACACAGCTATTTTTAGCATGCACATCCTCTTCCTTGGCCGCTCTCCTCTGGTTTTCTGTTCATACAGCCACTCAGCAGAGCAGTACTGGGACCCTATGGTGTCGCAGTGACTGGGCACTTCCAGAGGAGCGTGTTACAATGTGGAGGCAGAGCTGGCATCCAGCAGCATGGCTGTGACTCAGCATTGCTTTTCTTGTCCCCCTCAGTGAACAAGTCTTGAGGCAAAAGCATAAAGGCTCCATTCCCATATACCGTGGCTTAGATGGGCTTTTCCATGACACAGTTATATCTGTGTGGCATGACTTTCTCTTCTTGTTCCTGGTGCTTCCTTAGGGCATGGCTTGCCTGGTGTGAGTAGATGTGTTTATAATGCTCCTAGAATGGAGAGTGGGAATGTGGGTCTCTATTTGCAGGCGGGGACCTGGGGCAGAGGATAAGGCTTCAAGCAATGGCACTGGAGAAATGGTTGCAGATGATCCAAGGTTTTCCTTATGTCTCTGTCTCCCATGGGCAGGTGCTTCTTTCCTGTTCCCAAGTCTGATTTTTGTGCTGGTTTGCCCAGTGTAATGGCAGGGTTATTTGAGGGAGCATTGGCTTTGGTTGGTGACAGTGCTTGCCTTGTGCTAGTTGGGAGGGTCAGTGGAGGGGGGACAGGGCCTGCTCTTTCTCCACTGTCACCTCCTTTTTAGGGGAGCAATGATGAAATGTCAGACAATGAAGAGGAGATTGAGGAGAAATCCGAGAGTGAAGGGAGTGATTATTCCCCCAACAAAAAGAAGAAGAAAAAACTGAAGGACAAGAAGGAGAAAAAGCCAAAACGGAAGAAGAAGGATGACGAGGAAGATGATGAGGATGGAAGCCTAAAGGTACCTTTCCCCCAGGCTGGTGCTGGAGTGTGAGTCCTCAGGGTGCAGCCTGCGAGTGACCTGGCTCAGAGCCCAGCTGTGTTTTCTGTCCAGTTTCCCTGTGCTAGTGGATAAGTTCTCTTGGTGTGAAGCATGGCCCTGGTGTGTTTGCCCTGGGTTTGGCAAGTCGTTAAATCACAGGGACATATCCCTGCGTGTGACTGACTAGGGAGAGCGTTTGATACACAGTATGTGACAGACCCGGCCTCATGTTGCTCATCTCCAGCTGCAGTCATTTAGTTAATGATCGTCTCTAAATCTGCAGGAGCCCAAGAGCTCAGCTCAGCTGATGGAAGAATGGGGTCTCGACGATGTAGATTACATCTTCTCAGAAGATGATTACCATACCCTGACAAACTACAAGGCTTTCAGCCAGTTCCTCAGGTAGGGAGCCATAGGTCCGCATGGGGCCTCGTGTCTCAGTTGAGGTTCGCGGGTTGCTCAGCCAAGCGGGTGAGGTTGTGAAGTCAGTTCTGCACTGCAAGCTCCTTGTTGCTTCTCCTCACCTGACTCAGTCCTCAGGGTCCCATTTTAGTTGCAGGATTGACTGGAAAACAGCTGAATTATTTGTCTCTTCCTCTCTCCAAACCCCATTTTTTGTGTGTGTGCCTGTTTGAAAAGTCTAATGAGAAACCTGAGCATTGGTGGGGAATTTTTGTGGGGACAGTGAGCTCTTCAAACCACCACAGGTATTTTGGGGTCTCTGAAGAGGTTGAGGTGTGTCCCCTTTTGTGTATGTGCTCTGGTTTCTGCTGCTCCCGGTGGGCCACATCAACATGCTCTACCTACATGCTGGGGTCTTGGGCTGCAGCACCAGCACACAACAAACAGGAGCGGGCACGCAGCAAAGCGTTTCTGTGACCACACGGTTCTCCCTCTGCCCTTCAGGCCTCTGATCGCCAAGAAGAACCCCAAGATCCCCATGTCCAAGATGATGACCGTGCTGGGTGCCAAGTGGCGAGAGTTCAGCGCCAACAACCCGTTCAAGGGCAGCTCGGCAGCCGCCGCAGCCGCAGCCATTGCTGCGGCTGTGGAGACCGTCACCGTGGCCCCGCCGCTCGCTGCCAGCCCCCCACCAGCCCTGCCCCCCGTCATCAGGAAGGCAAAGACCAAGGAGGGCAAGGGTAGGTGCTAACCATGGGGGGCAGATTGGGGTGGGGGGTGATCTGGGGGTTTGCAGGGTACCAAATGAGTCTTCTGCTTCTCCAGGTCCAGGAGTGAAGAAGAAAATCAAAGGCTCCAAAGATGGAAAGAAAAAGGGGAAGGGGAAAAAGATGGCAGGCTTGAAATTCCGGTTTGGAGGAATCCCCAGCAAAAGGAAAAAGGGCTCCTCTGTAAGTGTGGGGGTCCTAGGGGTGGGCATGTGGCAGGGATATTGCAGCACCTTTGTTCACGCCTTTGTGGTGAGCTGTGTTCAGGCTCAGATCTGTAAAGACGTCGTGTGCGGGCACAATTTGTGCCAAACCCAATCGCCACATTTACTTCCAGTGGTGAGGTTGGTGGTGCCACCATTTCAGACCTGGTTTGCAAAAGGATTCTCCAGGGCTTGCACTCCAGCTGAACCCTCTGTCAGGGAATTATCAGATGCTTTAATTACCTGAGTGAAGCTGCCTCTGGGCATCTGCTGTCCCACAGCACAGCCCAGGGCTGCCATAGCTTCCAAGTGGGAGCACAGCAGCAGTTTGGGTTGCAGTTTGAGTGCTGTGCTCCTGTCAGCACACCACTATCGGGTGCGTTTTGAATAGCAGAGCTTTTTAAGGGATAAATCTCATCAATAACTATTGACGAGGGGTGGGACTCTTGTAGGTCTTGATAATGCTATTGATCAAAAACCCATTAGCTCATTGCTATTGGAGATCACTGGGTTTATAGCTGCATTTCATGTAACACAATCTGTCTGTAAGTCCCTTTGTGCGTCAGAGGCTGAAGAGAGAGCAGCAATGAGATGCAGCCACTTGCTACTGCAGGTGTTCAGTCACACAGCATGGAAAGTTCATCCTCTCTCTGGGTACACTCTTGATCAGTGCATTTGCCTTTCTGAGGGTTACAAAGAGCTGAGCTTGCTCCTGCAGCTGGAGCACTCAGTACCCAATTAACAGTGTGCAGATCAGGGATTTGAGTCTCCAGAATAAGAATTCAGATGTGGTGTTGTGTTCTGATGCTGTTGGATGCTGGGCCTGCCTAACAGCTTCCACATTAGAAGGGAGTTCAAGCGTGAATCCCCTTGTGCACATGCACAAACAGGCTGACCCAAGCTGAAATGAGTGTTGAGAGAGGGAGAGAAGTGCTACCCTGACTGTGCAAGGCTGAGAGCAGGGGTTGTTCCCCCCACGCCTGGTTTGGGTGTCTGCACCCAGCACAATGTGGTCGCAGCAGAGAGCTCTTGCAGCACAGCAGTGCCTGGGAGATGCTGAGCCTTTCCCAACGTGCCTGATTTTCACACCGTGTGAGTGGGGATGATGGGCTGTGGGAAACCCAGAGCCCACCTCTTGTCAGGTGCTTTGAGCAGGGACTTGGCACACTGATATATGTATTTTAAATGTGCTGTGAGTGATTGCACCTTGATGGTGCTGTGAACTGCATGAGCTGTCCCTGTGCTGTGCCTTCGGGCTGTAGAGATTGTCCAGACCTCCATTTATTGACTGCCTGTCTGGGATCTGATGGAGGAGCTTTCCCTGCTTCCTAATGCCTCATGGACATTCCTATGATCCCAACCTGTCCGGGTGGCACTTACCCTGCCAGCAGCCTGCTGCTCTGGCTGGTATTCCTGCGGAAGAGAGGGTGCCCCAAGGAGGTCATCCACTGGTTGGTGATCCCATGGGGTTTCTGTGGGTGCTGGGGTTTGCTGGGCTGTGGAGCAGTGTTTCTGGGATGCACTTGGACTGCCTGTGCTTTGATTTTTCCCTCTGCAGAGTGAAGAGGAGGAAAGGGAGGAATCCGACTTTGACAGTGCCAGCATCAACAGCTCCTCCGTGCGCTCCGAGTGCTCGGCTGGCCTGGGGAAGAAAGGGAAGAGGAGGAGAAAGAAAAAGAGGAGTAGGCTATCCTTTGTACTCTGTTCTTTCTGTTTGGACTTCCCTCTTCAGCTGGTGCTTTCCTGGCCTCTGCAGCCCTGGGCTGTCTGGCACTGGCTCGATGTGCTTGCGCTTGTCTCTGTGTGCGGTGTGTGAGATGCTTTCCTGGTGTCAGTGGGCTTGTGCCTGCCAGGAGGCAGTGAGCGGATCCTGCCATGGGGTGCTGGCTCTCCCTGCAGTGCTGATGGTGGCAGGGCTTTTCCACTGATGCGGTCAGCTTTCCCTCTGGAAAAGATCCCCTGCCCTGCCCCGTTCGCTGCCTGCTCACAGCTTAGCCCCCTGCCTGCGCTCTGGGCACCAGGGCTGCCTCACAGGCAGCAGGTACCTACCTGGATGTGTGACCCCACCAGGGTTTGTTCTCTAGCAGTGATTTATAGGGCTTCCGGGGAAGTGATCTGAGGCGCAGCCCCTGGAGGGACATGGCCTGTGGCAAGCTCCCGGTGGAGCAGGGCAGGCTGTGGGAGAAGAAGGGTTCAGACAGGGGACTTCTTGCCTGTGTGAGATGTGCAGTTGGGCAGGAGCCTTGGTGGATCTGTGGTGTTGACGTAGGAACAGGGAGGCACATGAACAGTGGTGGAAAGCATCTGTTGGGTTTCACAGTGGCTGCGTGGCCGCGTTTGTGTTGGTCTTCCTTCCTCCCTTCCCTTGGGAAGGTTGCAAATGGATTCTGCGCCCTGGCACCTCCATCGCTGTGCTGCTGTTGAGAGCAGCTCCCCTGTGCCTTGCTGCCCTGAGCCCTGCTCCAAGTTCTGCCAGGCCCGGTGCTGCTCCTCGTGGCTCCCGATGGTGTCTGCCTCCTGTGCTGCAGGACATGCACTGCCTTTCTGCCTTGTGTCCTTGCTCGGGATGAGGTGCTTCATATCCAGGCACATCTTGTGGCCTCTTAGCTTTGCTGATGGGTTTTTGTTTCTGAGAAGTTGAAAGGCAGCTTCTGTGCTGGTGGATGGTGAGGGTGTGATGCTGGCCGGTGTCCCCATCAGGTGGCGAGGCTGGGCTGGCTCCATGTCTCCTATGAAAGCATTGCTGCTTGTCCTTCTGGCTTGTTGCCCTTGTGCCGGAGTCCGGCAGCTCCCACTGTGCGTTGATGGAGTGGAAGGTTGGAGGTCCGTGCTGGGAGTTTGTGTCAGAGTGGGGATTAAGATGAGGTTTTCTGGCACTGCAAGGCCTTGTTCCCCCCTGTTGCCATCCGTGCTGAGTTGAGAGAGCTCCTGCCTCTGGCAGTGAGCACCAAGGAAGAGCAGAGTAGTCCCGGGAGAGGAGTCGTCCTCCTCGGCCGTGTCACCCTTGCATGGTGCGTTTGCAGTTGGTGGCGCTGGTACCTGGGGAGGTTTCTCTGACCGGCCTCCCTTGCAACCTCTCCAGGTTCTGGCATTCTCCATTGAGAGCCTGAAGGAACCAAAGGATGATACAGTGTGGAGAGAGAAAGAGAGACAGAGGTGAGATGATGCTGTGTGCAAAGATGAACTGTGGTGCTGAGGGACAGAGAGGTAGGGGGACGTAACAGGAGGGGTCTGAGGCAAAGCGCTTTCCTTATTTCCTTGCCTGTATCGTAGAGGAGCAAGGGTCCCATTCCCTCTGGGTGAGCCGCCAGCTCCCGATCCCCCTGACCATGTGCTTGTCCTTGCTTGCAGTGGAAGAAGGGGATGGCTATGAAACAGACCACCAGGACTACTGCGAGGTGTGCCAGCAGGGAGGGGAGATCATCCTGTGCGACACGTGTCCTCGTGCCTACCACCTCGTGTGCCTCGACCCTGAGCTGGAGAAGGCCCCCGAGGGCAAGTGGAGCTGCCCCCATTGTGTGAGTGGGGTCGGGCCCATGGGTGCGGGTGGGGGGGTTGTGGGAGCCCTCAGCATTACACTGGTTGTGCTCCCCCAGGAGAAGGAGGGCATCCAGTGGGAGCCGAAGGAGGAAGAGGAGGAGGAAGAGGAAGGCGGTGAGGAGGAGGAGGATGACCACATGGAGTTCTGCCGGGTGTGTAAGGATGGAGGGGAGCTGCTGTGCTGTGATACCTGCCCGTCCTCCTACCACCTCCACTGCCTGAACCCGCCACTGCCAGAGATACCAAATGGTGAATGGCTCTGCCCGCGCTGCACAGTGAGTGTTACAGCATTCCCCATCCCTGCTCCCGCACCCACCCAGCCCCCACTGCCTCTTGCACCGGGCACTCACCTCAACCTGTGCCCCTTTGCTTTCTCTGTCCGCAGTGCCCTCCCTTGAAGGGCAAAGTCCAGCGCATCCTGCACTGGGCCTGGAAAGAGCCGCCGGCTGTGCCACTGCCGCCCGTGCTGCCCGCCCCGGGCACTGAGCTGCCTCTGCCCGTGCCAAAGGTGCTGGGGGGGATCCCGGAGCGCGAGTTCTTTGTGAAGTGGGCAGGACTCTCCTACTGGCACTGCTCCTGGGTCAAGGAGCTGCAGGTGAGTGTGTTGGTGTCATCGTGGCGGCCCTGCCCTGCTCGCTGCCCTGTGGGCTGAGCGCTCTCCCTCCTCCTGCAGCTGGAGCTGTACCACACCGTGATGTACCGCAACTACCAACGGAAGAACGACATGGACGAGCCGCCGGCCTTCGACTATGGCTCTGGGGACGAGGACAGCCAGAGGGAGAAGCGGAAGAACAAAGACCCCCATTACGCCAAGATGGAGGAGCGGTTCTACCGCTACGGCATCAAGCCTGAGTGGATGATGATCCACCGCATCCTGAACCACAGGTGAGGGGCTGTGTGCGGGGGCACACGTGGATGGGCCATGGGAAGGTGTGTGCCAGAGCCTCTGGTAGCGCTGGCACTCAGTGATGCTGGTGCAAGCCAGGAGGGAGACCCCAAAGGCGAGTGCCTGCGGTTGTGCAGATGAAGCTTGGAGCAGCATTTGTCCTCTCTGCGGGTTTCTCTTCATTCTCAGTGCTCACAGTGATGGTTTGCATGGTTAGCTGAGCCTTTGGGACTGCCTGCTGCAGGGTTTCTGTTCTCCCCTGCAGCTGGGGAGTTCATATTGTCCTTCTCCAACGCCAAAAGCTCAGGCTGGTGGAATTTCAGCTGCTGGCGTGTTTTGAAGTCTCTGTTGCCTCAGAGGTTTGTTCCCAAGGTGAAGACAAGGCCAGAAGTGGATCAGTGCCTGCCTGTTTTCACTTCTGCTGTGTTGCTTGTTACAAAATACAGTGAATTATCCCAAAGGTGGATGCACGGCGTTGTTCCACTTTTCTCAGGTTATTGAGTCTCTGTTGCAGCTCAATCACTCTGTAACCTGTGATGGGTTTGGCTTCCATCAGTCGTGCCCTGTGGCTGCTGCTGCTCACTGACAGTGCTTTGGAGCAGCAGCCTGGTTCCATGTGGGTGATTTGTTCCTCTCGGAAGCCACGCAGCTCCTCTACACTCACGTTGAGGATGAGGGATTTGGGTACAACACTTACCAGAAAGGAACATTATTCCCTCTTCTCCCCAGAGTAGTGCTCAGGATGGAGGCTGAGGAAAGGAGCTGGAGCAGGTGCCTGACTCCCCTATGGAGCTGTGACATTTGCATTTCTTTTGTGTGGAAGGAATTTCCTGCATGTGAAATGTGCCATGCAGATGGTTTGGTTTTACACTGAGCAGCTAGAGACACCTTTTTGTTGGATTTCTCCATTTCAAGTGGGAACTTGAAATTTCAAGTGGCTCAAAGGCAGCTTGGCAGAGAATAAATAAAGCAGCTGGGTAATGTTCATGTGAGCTTTACGTTGTCTGCTCAGCACTCAAAAGGCTTTTTTCCCTGTGGGCATATCGTCAGAGTCGGCTGTGTGTTTATTCATGAAGCAAAACTTCACCTAGCAGGGAATGCTGCAGGAGGAAGAGGGTGAGCGTGGGTATCCATCCAGGCCTGGTAAAGCAGGAACCTGGGGTTGGGCAGTGGAAGGGATGAGCTGCCTTTAAAGCTCAATGGTTAACATCTGCAGCAGATTAACAGGCGTTTCTGATGGAGAGGGGGATACTTCCTTCATGTTTTCCTGCCTGTGCTTGGATGTCATGGTCTGTAGGTGGAGGAAGAGGAGTTCTGTGGCAGCAGGCTATGGGTAGCTGCTTCCCAGGGCTCTCAGTTCACTGATGGGCTTCCCGTGCCCTGTGTTACAGCTTCGATAAAAAGGGAGATGTCCATTACCTGATCAAGTGGAAAGACCTGCCCTACGACCAGTGCACGTGGGAGATCGACGAGATAGACATCCCCTACTATGAGAACCTCAAACACCTCTACTGGAACCACAGGTACTGGGGTGGATCCACAGCCTGGGTGAGCTGGGCAGAGCCAGGGCAGCCTGTGAGGTGTGTGGGATGGTTTGGAATGTGCTGGCATCGCTCACAGGGACCCCTCTGCAGTGGTCAAGTGGTTTTGGGAAGCCAGTCCTCCTGGAAGGCCTTTCCAGGGCCGCTGTTCTCCAGCCTGTGCTCCCCACGGACTCACTGCGCTTGAGAGCAGCTCCAAGGTGCTGCTGCCTCTCTGTTTTGGGGGAAAACCACAGTAATCTGATGAAATCGCTGTTCTTCATTTTGGATGATGTTGCAGGGGGAAAGACTGCATGCCATGTGTGCCTGTGCGAACTGGGCCAGGAAAGCTCCTGTGGGGAGAGAGGCAGTGGAGTTTGAGGCATTTCTATCCCTCTGTTTGGGAACTGGGAGAGGAAACCTGCCTGCCTCTTCCTGTTGCAGGGAGCTGATGCTGGGGGAGGACACGCGCCCTCTGAAGAAGCTGAACAAGAAAGGGAAAAAGCTGAAAGAGGAGAAGCTGGAAAAGCCTCCAGAAACACCTCTTGTGGATGTGAGTGAGAATGGCAAGGGGCAGCACCGTGGCATGTGAGAGGGAGGTCAGCCTGGGCCCTATCCTGTTACATTGGTCTCCTCTAGTTCCTGGTTTCTTTCATCCAAAGCCCTGGGGTAGCTTTGCTGTGAGCAGCCCGAGGGCTGTGCTGTGCTGGGGACCAGACCATATCTGCATCTCTTCTGGGGCTGTCACAAGGCTGAAGAGGGACGTGTCAGGGCACTGAGAAAGGAGGGAGAGCTGGTTCTCAGTGCTTTCTGTTGTGTCTTGTCCTTTCCAGCCTACAGTGAAGTTCGACAAGCAGCCGTGGTACATCGACACCACGGGTGGCACGCTCCATCCTTACCAGCTGGAAGGGCTGAACTGGCTGAGGTTTTCCTGGGCCCAAGGGACAGATACAATCCTGGCTGATGAGATGGGGCTGGGGAAGACTGTGCAGACCATTGTGTTCTTGTATTCCCTGTACAAGGAGGTGAGTGGAGCATCAAGTGGGTCCCTGAGGAGGCTGAGATCTGCTTCGTATGGGGAGAACAGCTTGGACTTTGTGTTCCCGAGCAGGGCCACTCGAAAGGGCCATATCTGGTCAGTGCCCCTCTCTCCACCATCATCAACTGGGAGCGTGAGTTTGAGATGTGGGCGCCCGACTTCTATGTTGTGACTTATACTGGGGACAAGGAAAGCCGCTCGGTCATCCGGGAGAATGAGTTTTCCTTTGAAGACAATGCCATCCGCAGTGGGAAGAAGGTCTTCCGGATGAAGGTGGGAGCCAAGTCTGTGCGCTGCCAGCAGTAGGACGGGGATGGAGTGGAATTAGACCCAGAGAGGGAGGCTGGTTGGGTCCTGACCCAGCCCTTTCCCAAAGATGGGGGATGTTGGTGCTGTTACACGTGCAGGAGATTTGTGATGAGCTGTAAAGATTCTGCCAGACCCTTCTTTGTGCCTGTAGCTCCCTGCTCGGTTCTAATGTTCTGATGGGTGTTGATTTTCTGCTGGCACAGCTCATGCCTTGACCTGTTTCTCCTTGCATCCCATGCAGTGAAGGTGGAGGCTATCCCATGCCCTCCTCACTTATCCTGGCTTTTCTCTCCCTCTGCTCCTCCAGAAGGAAGCGCAGATCAAGTTCCATGTCCTGCTCACCTCCTACGAGCTGATCACTATTGACCAGGCGGTGCTGGGCTCCATAGAGTGGGCCTGTCTAGTGGTGGATGAAGCACACAGGCTGAAGAACAACCAGTCCAAAGTGGGTAACAGGCATTTGGAGCTGCATTTTGGTGGATTTGCTCCCTTTAACATCCCCTGGCATTAAATATCCTTCAGCTGAGAAGGGGCAGCAGCCTGGGTGTCTGCCTGATGGGGCTTTGATGGGCTGTCATGGAAGGGAATCGATCCTTCTCCTTCCTTTCCCCTTTACCTGGGGTTAACGCAGTCCCCAGCCCCCTGGACCATCACACAGTCCCCAGTGTAGGAGGTGGTGCTTAGGGGCATTCAGGATTGCTGCCTGTGCTCTCTGAGGGTGGCTTGGAGCAGGACATGGGAGCTGTGGTCTGGCTCCGTGTGTCAGAGGGCACTGCTGAGTCTCCATGTGCACAATGCCCACACGAGTAACCAGCTCCTCAGAGCTCCCTTCACCTCCTTTCTCTTCCCAGTTCTTCAGAGTATTAAATAGCTACAAGATCGATTACAAGCTGCTGCTCACCGGGACTCCGCTCCAGAACAACTTGGAAGAGCTCTTCCATCTGCTCAATTTCCTGACTCCCGAGAGGTTTAAGTGAGTTGCTTTAGTTGCCTGCTCCAAAGAGGGGGAGTGGTGGGACCCACTCTCCTGTCAGGGAGGCTCAGCAGAGGTTTCCCAGGGCTCCTGTTTGGGAAAGCGGAGCTGGATCCCGTTCCTGATGTGCTGATGCTCCCAACCCGCACTGACAGGCGGGTGGCAAAGCTGCTGCACACGGTTAACGTGACCCCAGAGTTACTCCTATGGACTTCTGCTTTTGGGTGCTGTTGGTGGCTGTTGCCTTGCCATCAGTCAGGAGGTCTGTGGGTGAGGAGCTAAACCCTGCCTTTTCTTCCCCTTCTGAACAGGCAGAGGTGCTTTGGAGAACTCACCAGGCCTCATATTAGTGCAATGAGTGTGACTTTCCCCTCAGCCAGCAGTGCAGCTCCTTGGTTTGGCTTTTGCTCTGCTTGGATACAGTCACAGGAGTGTTGTTCTTTGCCATGAGAGCTCTGCCCTTGTTTCTAAGTCATAAAGAGGTGTCTTTGCTCTCGCGTGTCCCTTTGTCACTCAGCACTGTGGTTCTGGCTGCTTTCACAGTAACCTGGAGGGCTTCCTGGAGGAGTTTGCAGACATCTCCAAGGAGGACCAGATCAAAAAGCTCCACGACCTGCTGGGTCCCCACATGCTGCGGCGGCTCAAGGCAGACGTGTTCAAGAACATGCCGGCCAAGACGGAGCTGATCGTGAGAGTGGAGCTGAGCCAGATGCAGAAGTGAGCAACCCCAGTGCAGCTCTTGGGGGGCTGCTGAATTGAATGAAGGTGCTGCAAGGGCTGCAGCAGCTCTGCTCTGGAGCCAGGCTGAGAGTGGGGCTGGGGCAGCCTGGAGAGGAGAAGGCTCCTTAAAGGGAGACCTCAGAGCAGCTCCAGTGCCTGAAGGGGCTGCAGGGAACCTGGAGAGGGGCTTTGGACAAGGGATGGA
>JANRGW010052395.1:0-10839 GCA_024733675.1 Psilopsiagon aymara | reverse complement strand
AAGCTGTGGCTGCCCCATCCCTGGCAGTGTTCAAGGCCAGGTTGGACACAGGGGCTTGGAGCAACTGCTCCAGTGGGTTTTTATGTGGTGCTGCCCTGTTTATGCCAGTGCCAGGCCTGGCTGGATTACAGGGATGTCCCTCCCCTCCCTGTTCCTTCAGGAAGTACTACAAATTCATCCTGACGAGGAATTTTGAAGCCCTGAATTCTAAGGGTGGTGGGAACCAGGTCTCGCTGCTCAACATCATGATGGACCTGAAGAAGTGCTGTAATCACCCCTACCTCTTCCCTGTGGCAGCAGTGGTACGTCAGCTCTGTGTGCACCGTCAGCTCCGGGTGCTGGGGGCTGTGTCCATGACCTTGCTTTGGTTAATGGTGTGGGTCTTCAAGCCCAGGATTTTGTCTTTGGAATGCACATGAATTTCTCTGAGTGTTGTCCTTTGGGAGGCTGACCAGGATGCCTTTTAGGAAGCCCCGGTTCTGCCCAATGGATCCTACGATGGGAATTCTTTGGTCAAATCTTCTGGCAAACTGATGCTGCTCCAGAAGATGCTGAAGAAGTTACGGGATGGGGGTCACAGAGTCCTGATCTTCTCGCAGGTGGGTGCAGGGAAAGGGTAACCATAAATAACCATTTTTAAAGGGTTTTTCTTGTACTGCATGAGAATTCGGAGTGGATAGAGATAGTGGGAAGAGCTGGTGGCAACAGTGATGCTTCCTACCCCTGGCACTTATGGATCAAGAGGGGATAACAGTAACAGTGCCGCCTTTGGGGAGGGCAATTCAGAGCCAGTTCCCTCATGCTGGCAAAAGTGCCTGTAAAGGATAAGACACGAGTGTTGCTCTGTGGGCAGTTTCCCGTTGGCCGTGGTGGTGGTGCCACCATCACCTTGGCCTCTGGGCTGCCGGGGGTGGCAGGGGACCAGGCCCCATGGAGCTGCTCATGCCGGGGTCTCCTTGCCCTGCAGATGACGAAGATGCTGGACCTGCTGGAGGATTTCCTGGAGTACGAAGGCTACAAGTACGAGCGGATCGATGGGGGCATCACGGGCGGCCTGCGCCAGGAGGCCATAGACAGGTTTAATGGTACTTGTGCTTCTGCCTGTCTGAGGGGAGGATGTGGGATGGGTTCACAGCACGTGGGGAAGCCACAGGGTCACTCCTTGCCTTCCCTCACCTATGGTTCCGTCCCCAAAGCACAGTTCTGCTCCTTGTCATGCTCCTTTCTGTCTCACCCGTTGCCACCTGTGGGTTTGTCTTTCTCAGCTCCTGGTGCTCAGCAGTTCTGCTTTCTCCTCTCTACCCGCGCTGGTGGTCTGGGCATAAACCTTGCTACGGCCGACACAGTCATTATTTATGATTCTGACTGGAATCCCCACAATGACATCCAGGTTTCTGACTTTTCCTTTTCCTTCCCATATAGTAAGTACCTCTGGGGCTCTGCTCTGTTCACAGGGCAGGTAGTCTCTTCCCTTGAGAGCTCTGTTTGGGACGCAGCAGCCCCAGTCTTGCCACCCCTGTCATGGGCTGGGAGAGACCTGGCACTAAACCCGGCTCTCATCCAAGGGCTCCTTGCTTTTTCCTGCTGGTTATTCCAACCAGGTGCCCCCTCTTTGTTTAGGGAGCTTCCACTTGTGTTTCCCAAAGCCTGGGGCAGACCCTGGCTAAGGATTGAATGTCAGGACGAGGGGGCAAGCAGCCAATGCCTCCACGAGTCATGGGAAAGCAAAGAGCAATGCGTATCCCTGCCCCTGCCCTCCCGTGCAGCCCCATGGGGTGAGACCTGTGGCCCCATAGCAGCTCCGTGCTCTGCCTGCAGGCGTTCAGCCGCGCTCACCGCATCGGGCAGAACAAGAAGGTGATGATCTATCGCTTCGTGACCAGAGCCTCCGTCGAGGAGCGCATCACGCAGGTGGCCAAGAGGAAGATGATGCTCACCCACCTGGTTGTCCGCCCGGGGCTGGGCTCCAAGTCGGGCTCCATGACCAAGCAGGAGCTGGATGACATCCTCAAGTTTGGGACAGAAGAGCTCTTCAAGGATGATGTGGAAGGTGAGGTCGGGAGGGAGTGGGGATGCTCTGCGCGTGGCAGGGCCTGGGGCTCACTGTCATACCCCGCAGGTGTGGTGTCGCAGGGACAGCGCATCGCCGTGCCGGATGCTGTCCCCCCTTTCTCTGACACACTGTCAACCAAAGGGGGTGCAGTGACTCCTGGCATGAAGAAGAAGCACGGTGGCACCCCACCAGGTCTGTAGCCCCCCCGTGTTTGGGTGACCCATCTCCTCCTTGACTGGTACCTGAGCAGTCTCCACATGGTGATCTGAGCTTCCATTGCCCTGGCTTTGCTCTCCAGGTGACAATAAGGACGTGGATGACAGCAGCGTGATCCACTACGACGATGCTGCCATCTCGAAGCTGCTGGACCGAAATCAGGATGCAACTGATGACACAGAGCTGCAGAACATGAACGAGTATCTCAGCTCCTTTAAAGTGGCCCAGTATGTTGTGAGAGAAGAGGACGGTGTGGTAATGTGACTAGTATCATGTCTTACAATCGCACCTCTTTGTACATACCTCTGTGTTCCGTTCCCTTTCCCTCCTTGTGAGCGTTCTGGCGCGGGGCAGGGCTCCTCCTGCTCTGCCTGTGGCTGCTGTTGATTGTTCCAGACCTGGGGTCCTGGGGCTGACGGGGCCACCGCAGTGGGGAAGCACGGTTGTCTTGGTCCTGTGCAACCCATGGTGCAAGCCAGGCTCTGTCCCTGTTGGCACATGGTGTTGCTTATGTGCTGTGCTGCTGTCAGTTGTTTTCCTGCCTTATTTCCTTCATTTGATGTGGGAGCTGATGGCAGGCTGATGATTGGGGAGGTCTCTGCAGATGTATGGTTTCTCCCTTGATGTGAGTGTGAACACCGCAGGGTGGGATGGGTGGCAGAGTTTGGAGGAGCTCTTTCTGGCTGGGAGCTTCTTCCAGCCCTTTGAGAGCCTTGCACCGAGGTCGGTACATTTGGGCAAAGCCAAATTCCAGACAGGGGTTTGGAGCCTTTGCCCTTCTTTCCCTGCAGTGCTGTTAGAGGATGGGGCAATGGGGTGATGCTGCAGGTCTGTGGCTGCCCCATCTCGAGCCTCTTGGCTCTTGCTCTGCAGGAGGAGGTGGAACGTGAGATCATCAAGCAAGAGGAGAATGTGGACCCTGACTACTGGGAGAAGCTGCTGCGGCACCACTATGAGCAGCAGCAGGAAGATCTGGCCAGGAACCTGGGGAAAGGGAAGAGAATCCGCAAGCAGGTCAACTACAACGACACCTCGCAGGAGGACCAAGGTACAGCCACTGCTCTGCTCCAGGTGCCCAAGGGACTTAGTGGCTGAGTCGTTGCTGCCTGGGGATGTCCCTCCCAGGCAGGGACCTGCTGCTTGGGCCATCTCCTACCCTGTATTCCCTTGGCATCTGCAGAGTGGCAGGACGAGCTCTCTGACAACCAGTCGGAGTATTCCATCGGTTCCGAGGATGAGGATGAAGACTTTGAAGACAGGCCAGAAGGTCAGAGTGGGTTAATGCGATGGACAGTCCATGGGTTTTGCTTTGTTGGAAGCTGCTGGTGCTTGGGTGCAGCAGAAACTCTGGGTTGGAGGGAATGTTGTGCTTCTGGGTCTCCATACAGGGGGAAGTGTGCCCATGTGCTGCCAGGTGAGGACATCCCCATGGCAGGGAAGGCGATGGGCCGTTTCCTTCACTGGCTGCTGCAGGACCATGGTCTGGTCCTTATGTGGATCGATGGGGAGCACTGGAGGCCAGTGGGATGGGTGGAGGGAACTGGAAGCTTTGGGATTGGAGTGGATGCAGGAAGTTAGGCCATCCTTCCTTGCTGCCTGGGCTTGTCCATCACTGGGGCTGCTTGGCTGTAGGTGGCAGGAGGCAATCCCGGAGACAGCTGAAGAGTGACCGGGACAAGCCTCTCCCTCCTTTGCTGGCAAGAGTTGGGGGCAACATCGAGGTGAGCATGACCAACACAGCCATGGGGCTGCCCTGGAGTACTCTGTGCTGAGCCTCCAGCACATTAGTCCTGGCCCAGACTTCCTGTAGCAGCCACGAGGCTCTGAGGTGCCACGTGCCACCAAAGCCATGCTGTGATCCCAGTGACGCCTCTGCCCCTGCAGGTTCTTGGCTTCAACGCCCGCCAGCGCAAGGCTTTCCTGAACGCCATCATGCGCTGGGGGATGCCCCCCCAGGACGCCTTCAACTCCCACTGGCTGGTGCGGGACCTGCGGGGGAAGAGCGAGAAGGAGTTCAGGTACCGGAGACCCCGGGCGGGCCGATGAGCTCTGTCCCGGCCCCGGCTCTTGTCCTGCTGTGTCACCAGCTCCGCTGTGATCCCCAGGCTGGGCTCAGGTCTGGCTTTCCTTCCGCAGGGCGTACGTCTCCCTCTTCATGAGGCATTTGTGTGAACCCGGGGCAGACGGTGCCGAAACCTTTGCGGATGGCGTTCCCAGGGAAGGGCTGTCGCGCCAGCACGTGCTCACTCGGATCGGGGTCATGTCACTCGTAAGGAAGAAGGTGGGTGAGTGGGATTTGAAGTGTGTTGGTTCAGGTATGTCCTGGAGACCTCTGAGGTTCGTGGGCTGCTGAAAGCCGCTCCTCAGGGATCCCATACTGAGTCTTCAGGCTTGGAGCACATCCAGCTTTGTCAGTGTGCGGGGTAATGCAAACTGGCTTTCAGACCTGCTGCTTCCCTGCTCCAAGGGGCACAGCATCGGCGGGTGTTCAATGGTCTGGCTGGCAAAACAGAGGAACCACGCTGGGGCCCTGCTGGGTCTGGGAGCTGCGGTGTGAAGTGTCTCTGATGGTAGCGATGCTGCTGCTCCCTCAGTTGCGATGACCCTGCTGGGTTTGACTTGGTGGTGTGTGTCTGCCCCAGGTCCAGGAGTTTGAGCACGTCAATGGCAAATACAGCACTCCGGATCTGATTCTCGATGGCCCAGACAGCAAGAAGTCCAGTGAGGTTGTGTCTTCAGATCCCAACACCCCCATCCCAGCCAGCCCAGCGCACATGGGACCCATCTCCTTCACTGGTAGATGTTCCTGTGGGCTTCTGGGGGGTTGTGGCTTCGGGTTGGCTTGGGAAGGGGGGTGGATGAGGCAGAGCCCTCTGCACCCTGTTCAGGATCTTCCTCACTTTGCTGTTGCTGCAGACAAAATAGAAACACAACTCGGGTTCCAGGAGGAAAGGGAGCAAGTGGAGCAGAAGTGCAGGAAGGTGTCTGAGAGCCAGGTGGGGTGGCTTCCTTCAGCGTTTACCCTGGGAGACCCTATCGTGGTCTATGGGGAAGGTCAGAGCTACCCAGTGAGGGGGCAAGGCTGGGCTGACCTGGGTGAGTGCTTGACCTTAAGGTACTTGGGAGTGCTGAGAAGGTGGAAGGTGAAGAGCACCCAGAAAGCTGTGACAGCAATGAGAAACCAAGGAATGAGAAGCAAGAGGAGAGTGAAAGGGCTGCACCTTCTCCTGAGCCCCTGGTGAAAGGTGAGTCTGTGGGGCTAGGATGAAAGAGTCTCCTCTTGGCCATGGCCTGGCTGTGGCACCCAGCACTGATCTGTGCTGGGGCAGTTCTTGAACACACAGACAATATAATCCCCCTACCCTAAAGGGTGAGTTGTTCCCAGAAAAGCATCTTCCACACTGAGCTTTTCTCATAGTCCTCTTCCCTTCTGCAGATGAGGGGATGCAAGAGAAGGAGAAGCCTTTGGAGAAGCTGGAGTTAAACAACAGCCCAGGGAAAGGGGAAGACAAAGAAGTCAAAGCAGGTGAGATGCGAGGAGGCTTTGGGGCAAGAAGTGGCTTTCCCAACAGTGGTGTTAGTGAGGACTTCCTGGGGAAAAGAGAACCCAGGTCAGTTTTTGAGTGGAGTATGATCAGACAGCACCACTTCTTGTGTTTGCCAAGCAGATGATCCCAAGGCGGAGGAGAAGGAGCAAGGTGAGGCTCAGCAAAATGGTGACAAAGAGGAAGAGGAGGACGGGAAGAAGGATGACAGAAGCGTGAACTTCCGATTCATGTTCAACATCGCCGACGGTGGCTTTACAGGTGAGAGCAGGAGGGTCAGGCCAGGAGGAATGTGAAGGGGGTGCAGTGGGACGATGCTGGCTCGCAGCTCGATGTCCCCCCGGGCAATGCCATTGCTCTCCCTGCCTGCAGCACAATGCACCCCCGCTGCTTGACCCTGCTGTTCTGCTTCCACAGAGCTGCACACGCTGTGGCAGAACGAGGAGAGAGCTGCCATCTCCTCCGGCAAGATCTACGACATCTGGCACCGCCGGCATGACTACTGGCTGTTGGCAGGAATCGTCACGTACCCTTTGAGGTGGTGGGACCGTGCCTCCTGCTGAGGGGTGCAGGGAAGGCAGGGGCATCTGTGGGGTGCAGGGGTGAGCAGGGAGGTGGTGGTGGTGAGGTGGGGATGCTGTTTGCTGGCCAGTTCTCCCCTTGACGCTCCCTCGGCACCAGTCACGGCTATGCCCGCTGGCAGGACATCCAGAACGACCCGCGCTACGTGATCCTGAACGAGCCCTTCAAGTCAGAGATACACAAAGGGAACTACCTTGAGATGAAGAACAAGTTCCTTGCCCGGCGGTTCAAGGCGAGTTGCAGGTCCAGGGCTGGTGAGTCCTTACCAATGGGGGGGCCCAGAGCGGTGCCGCAGAGCCAGGGGGAGCCCATCAGTGCTGGCTGGGTCCAGGCTTTGCCAGGGGCTCATGGTTGCCAGAGCAGAGCCGGGTTTGGTCCCGGGGAGCTCATGGGCACCGTGGTGCTTGGGCTGGGGATGGCTGCCATGGGCTCGTCTCTATGAATGGGCCAGTGCTTTGCTCGAGTGGTGCTGTGGAATGCTGCCCACATCCCTTTCTGGGATGCTCAGTGTCTGAATGGGATGAGAAAACATAAGGGCTAAGCCTGTTCCTCCTTTTGGGAGCAAGGCCAGGCTGGAGCACGTAAGGGCCGAGGCAGCCTAGAGCCTGCGGGCAGCACTGATATGCACTGGAGTGGGGTCTGAGCCTGAATCTTCCCCTTCTGTGCCTCCCAGTTGCTGGAGCAGGCCCTGGTGATCGAGGAGCAGCTGCGGAGGGCAGCGTACCTCAACATGACCCAAGACCCCAGCCACCCGGCCATGGCCCTGAACGCCCGTCTGGCTGAAGTGGAGTGCCTTGCCGAGAGCCACCAGCACCTCTCTAAAGAGTCCCTGGCTGGGAACAAGCCCGCCAACGCCGTCCTGCACAAGGGTATGTGCAGGGCAGGGTGGGAAGGGGAAACCCAGCCGCGAGGTTGTCCCCATCTCCTGTCTCCCAGCTGCTGGAACTTGCTGGGACACAAGGTGTCTGTGTCTGGTGGGTTCCCCCACGGCCTGATCCTGGCTCGCTGTGCTCGCAGTGCTGAACCAGCTCGAGGAGCTGCTGAGCGACATGAAGGCCGATGTAACGCGCCTGCCCTCCATGCTGTCCCGCATCCCGCCCGTGGCCGCCCGGCTGCAGATGTCGGAGCGGAGCATCCTGAGCCGCTTGGCCACACGTGGCGGGGAGCCCCCTGTGCAGCAGGTCTGTGGCGATGGGGATGGGCTGCAGCCCCTCACTGGGGGGCAGCAGTGGGGCCAGGGCTGCAGGTCCGTGTCTCTCCTCCCTCTTTGCCTCCATAGGGCTCCTTTGGCTCATCCCAGATCTACAACAGCAGCTTTGGGCCGAATTTCCGAGGTCCTGGGCCAGGTGGGATTGTCAACTACAGCCAGATGCCTCTGGGACCGTATGTGACCGGTAGGTCAGGGGTTTGAGCAGATGCTTCCTGGCAGAGAATCCAGGGGTGGCTTTGAGCGCCAGGAGCATTGCTGAAGGATGCTGGACAAGCAGGCTGTCTGCCCTTCTCTCCACAGATATTTAGGTGTTCCCAGGATTTTGCCCCCAGCTCCCGTTTCCAGCTGAGGTAAGATGTGCTCCTGCTCCGTGTTCCATTTGCCAGGGTCTGTGGGACACAAGAGAAGCTGTGGCTGCCCCATCCCTGCAGTGTTCAAGGCCAGGTTGGACACAGGGGCTTGGAGCACCCTGCTCTATGGAAGGTGTTCCTGCCCGTGGCAGGGGGTGGAGGTGGAGGAGCTTTAAGGTCCCTTCAACCAAAACCGTTCCATGGTTCTATGGTCCTATGACATGTGCAGACACACGATGGGGGGGGGCTGTACTGGTGTCCCCCCAGGTGCTGGTGTCCAAGTCTGGCTCAAGCGGGTGCCAGCACTGGAGGCAGTAGGATCCTTTTAGAAGCCTTTGGGCTGTCTGCTGCTGCCCAGGGGGGTCACACACTCCCCCTGCCCCTTGTTCAGCACAGGGGGGGTCTGGGCCCACCTAACGGGCAGCTCTCCCTCCCCTCTCCTCGCAGCAGCCCCGGAGGAAGGGCAGGGGAAGGCGGTGTTGCCTGCGTGAGGATGAGCTGCTGCCGGGTGCTCCCGCTTCAAGTGTGCTTCAAGTGCTGTGCCCCCCCTGTGCCGCCGGGACCGGGGTTCATTTCGTGTACTTTCTCTTGCACTTTCTTATTGAAGACTTGAAGAGTTTGTGTGGGCACGGCGGGCTGAGCGAGGGGAGCTGGCACCACCGTGTCCGGGTTTGGTGGCGCGTGTGTGTGAGAGGGGAGGCCAGATAGTCCATGGGGTAGCCCACAGGCGAAGGCCCCCATCCGAGCTGGCTCCGGCTCCCGAGATTCCCCATCAGGTCCATTTCTACGTCCTCGTGTGTTTGAGCCAAGTGCATGCCTGCTGCCAGCCCCATGGCCGGAGCCCCACCAGCCCAGGGAGAGTATTGGTGCATCCACGGGGAGGCCCAGCACCAGGGTCCACGTGTGCCAGGCTTAGGGCATGTGGATGGAGGTGACACGGGTGGGAGGAGGTGGCTGGAATTGGGATGGGGCCACCCGTGAGCGTGGTGCCACCGATGCCCGAGGCTGGCGGCAGCTGTGAGCGATGCCCCCGCGTTCCCTTCGTGCTCCGTGTGTCCTGGTTTCTGTTCTCTGTGTTTTAATAAATCCCTTGGGAAGGACGCAGCTGGAGCCTCGTGGGGACGAGTGGTTGGGGGGGGGTAATGGGGGTCCTGCTATGGGGTGAGGGGGGTTCCAGATGTGGTCCGAGCACCTGCGTCGGTCTGCACACACATGTACATGTGCAGGGTCCATGGGCAGCCAATGGAGCGTCCTGGCTCTTCCATGTGTGTTTTCTGCATGGACACATGGACAACATAAATGTGTGTATGTGTAGATCTATGTTGATATCACAGTTTAGATATAAGTAGGTATTGATGTGTAGGTGTAGCTAAAGGTGTAGATATTCAGGTACACCTACAGCTATAGATGTATATATACACACATTGTGTATTTTTAAACGTGCATATATAATGTATTTGTAATTTTAATACCTGTGTGTTCATGTGTCTGTACATGCTTATCTATGTAGGTAAGTCAGTGTATGAGGTGTGTATATAGGTATGGGTAGAAAGGCATATATATATGTAGCTATGGGTGCATAAATCTGTCTTTACATTGGTGTACATATCTCTGTGTATATGTACACATATATATTTGTGAGTTATATGTGTGTATATATATAGATATATTTGTACCTATGGATATATAGGTGTATCGATCTGTGTACATGCACAGACACATCTGTACTTGCAATTTTTATATATTTATAGATAAGAGTAGATATAAATACAGTTAAAGGTGCATAGGTGTAGCTACACATATATAGTGCAAGATGTGTGTACACAGATATATGTAACTACACGTATATATGAGCATATATATGTTTATATATGCATACAAACATCTATGTAGTTATAGAAGAAGGTCTGTAGGTATAGGTACAGTGTAAGCGACGTATCTAAGGAGGGGATGTGCCTCTGTGTGTGTGTGTGTCTATGCAGACCCCTAAACACGTGTTTTAATGTCGTACTTGTATGTGTGTACACATAACCCTCTGTATTTCTATGCATACACACAGAGACACACCTTTAGGGTAAGGCTAAACCACACCCAGCCCTACAAGCCCTACATTACATTTATGTCCATGTGTATGTAGTCATGTATCTATATATAGGTGTAGAAATAAGCAGATAGTACGTATCTCGCTATTGCTGTAGATGTATCTGCACATGTAGCTGTGTATGCACACATTTCCTTATTTATCGATTTGTTATTTCTGTATCTGTGTGCATATGCATCCATACAAATCAATATATTCACAGGGATATGTACACATCTCTCTGTATAGATATATACATGCAGCTGTAGAGATTGGTATGTCTCTGTATACACGCAGACACATGCTACATTTGAATGTTGGTATATGTGTTGAATGTGATTTTCACACGTGTGCATCTACCCTTGCATACATCTGTGTCTATGTATGAATAGGCATTGAGGCCTGTATAAAGACTGGTGTAACTATAGGGATGTAGGTAGAGATCACTACACCGGAGTGTGCACGCACGTGTAATCATAGCCACGTGTGCACGCACATCTGTGTGCATGTGGCTGCAGGTACCGTAGGCAGTGCCGCATCTACGCGTGTACCTGCGCGCACACTGTGCAGGTACATGCGTGTCCCTGCATGTACACGTGTGTCCGGGTACCCACATGCTCCCTCTCTTGCCCACCCAGCCCCGTGCTCACCTGGGGCACCCTGGCTCTCTCATCGGGTGCCCATGCCCATTGGGGTACCCATCATCCCCCATCCCACCCCTGCCCCGGGATGCGCAGCTCTTCCCATGGGATATACCACGCGAAGGGCTGGGGAACAGCTTCGTGTTGTCGGCCTCATCTGGG
>JANRGW010052394.1:0-33178 GCA_024733675.1 Psilopsiagon aymara | reverse complement strand
ACGCTCCTTTTGATGCAGCCCAGGATACGGTTGGCTTTCTGGGCTGCAAGAGCACACTGCCGGCTCATGTTCATTTTGTCATCAACCAACACCACCAAGTCCTTCTCTGCAGGGCTGCTCTCAATCTCTTCTCTGCCCAGCCTGTAGCTTTGCCTGGGATAGCTCTGACCCAGGTGTAAGACCCTGCACTTTGCATGGTTCAACTTCATAAGTTGGCATCAGCCCACCTCACAAGCGTGTCAAGGTCCCTCTGGATGGCATTCCTTCCCTCCAACGTATCAACTGAACCACACAGCTTGGTGTCATCATCAAATTTGCTGAGGGCACTCTCAGTCTCACTGTCCTTGTCACTAACAAAGATGTTGAACAAGGCCGGTCCCAACACTGATCCCTGAGGGGCACCACTCATTCCTAGTCTCCAGCTGGACATTGAGCCATTAACCACAAAGTGGAACTATACTTCATTTTATACCTTCAGAAAAACTGGAAGGAAAATGCAATCTCTAATTTTACAATAACTAGTTTTGAGTTTGTAAACATAGTCTCTCAAAAGGAATTTGCAACTGTTATTCTGACTTAACCACCCTTTTAGAATACATGTGTATGGCTAAAGACAGAAGTGACAGTTTTTCTAAGATTATTAAAAAATTTAAAAAAAAGTGAATTGCTATCCTTAAAAATTCTCTTTGCTTTTTATCTGTCACTGAATTTGCCCTAATTGTCCACTACTTTGATAAGGTCTGAGTTGAATACTGTGTGTCTATATGTAAGTTAGCACCCAACAATTAGCTTGGCAATAATTATATACTATTTCTGACCTCTTTGTGCAGTTGGCAGAGGGTGTAGGGTTTTTTCAATACATCTTCTGCGATTTTAAGTAATTGAAAAAAGTAGAAAAACAATGTTTAGGAACTGTAGGAAACAATTAGCAACTTTGCCAATAATTCCTTATATACATAAAGACAGGGAGAATTCATCTACACATTGCAATTACACGTAATAGATTTTAACTATAGTGGCTTTCCTTGATAACCTCTGCTCCTTTTACAACTCACTGAATGACTGTATGATTTCATAACTGATCCTGTGATATCCATAAGTGACACTGAATTTTATTTCTTTTTTAAAGCAATTCTTCATTAAATGCATTTCTGTCAGTGGGCAAAGTACTTAAATGTTTTTTATCTTGCACTGTTTCTTCACTAAAATATCTTTCTTCACTATGATGACATTAAGTGAGAAATAACAAAGCTACCTACCTCAAGGATTTGGTAAAGGACTGAGAAAACACAGGTAACACATTTCTCCATACTGCATTGGTTCACTTTTGCTTACTTCTTCCTGTTATTTTATTAGTTTCTCAAATGGGAGATGTTCCATGATTAGAGATATTTATAAATGAAAAGATCTAATTTCCCCCACAGGTATGTGCATGCAAGACTCATCAAATCTAAATGTCAAAAAGAATTAAAGATAAAATACTGTTTCTAGCAAAACTGTAAAAACCTCTATATTTGCATCTCTCTATATGCAAGCCATGTGTAGTTCATTAACATTATATGTCAGCAAGGTTGCAGGTCAATTTAGAAATCCAATTGCAAATCAAGGGAAAAACTACTTGCAAATGACATCTGGCTTGACCTTCAAACCCTAATAATCTAGAGCAAATCAGATCGTTAAATTATAATCCAAAATTAAGTTTATGATTAATAGAGTTCAGAAAATGAACTGCAATTGATAACGGGGCTTTATCTGGTCCATGGACTATTCATGAGCAGATCACAGTTCCATGCCATTTCTTGATGCCATGTTTTTAGCATCAGGTCAAACTTCCTCACTGAGGGGCTGTCACAGAATCTTAAATCCAGATGTGGTGAGAGAACTCCTACTGCCATGGTACGTGTTTACTGAGCAGGGGAGCAGGGAACGACTTCTAACTCAGGTTTGCACATGGAAGTCAAATTCAGGTGTCAGAATGAGGAGATGAGAGGAGTGTGTTCCCTTGCACCAGTAGTCAGACTCATGGCTTGGCACAGTTTCAGATATGTCCATGGGAGGCACCTCTGAAGTGCCTACTTAGACTGTGAGACCTATGTACTGTAGGTAACATTTTAGCTCTGTTACTGCACTCATGATACACAAAAACACCCTTAAAACTTCTATTATATGCAAGAAAGAGGATTTCTCTGATCAAGTATGAGGCAACAAGCAGGCAATTCTAGGCAAATCCCTAGGGTCCTCCTTTCCGAAGTAAACACAAGTGAAATTAGCAGAAATCTCAAACGATATCTGTGCCAACCAGAATTTATAATTATAATGTAGTATTCTATTAATTTGTCAACATTAGCAATAATCCTTTACAAAAGATTATTACTATAGATCAAAGTATGGGCAGCGCCATAAAATGCCATGATTGTGTTTTTAAAATGATGATTCCGCTTTCTGTAGAAAAAAAGCCCAACAAACCTACACATCATATTGTAGACCAGACTGCATACCAGCCTGAGATAATAATGAACAAACTCTTATGCTGTACCTGCAAGACTTCCAGGAGCAAAGTCTGGATAACCTATATGCAAATAAAATAACGCTACCACGCAGCTGCTTCAGAAAAGGGAGTTATGTAGACTGAAAACCCCACAAACTCTAAGCAGATGTTTCCTGTAGGCTTGCATTAAGATAATGGAAGAAATACTTTAATAAGCACAAAAAGCCTGTCAGATTTTGGATCTTAACTCCTATCACTGTCACAGCAGATGTCACTTTGCTCCATATGCTAATCCATCTACATATATAGCTTTTAATACCAAAGTACCTGCACAATTTCTAATTTCTTAAGGTTTAATTCTTGCAACTTATGAAAGAATGGGCAGTTTACAAACAAGCAGCTGAGAGGCAAACTAAGATTAAGACTTGAGCAGTTTGTAGCTGAACACATGACTTAGGGGAGGATTTTTAGAAATCAATCCTCCTCATTATCTGTAACACATTTTACTCAAAGCCATACACGGCTTTTCATTTAAGGACACAGATTAACAAGTACATGATAAACGCAAATCAGACTGCCAGCTCTATAATGAACAATTAAAGAGTTAGTTTATATTCACTGTTGGAGGTGACCTGTTTTAGGATATGTGCTTTAGTTCAGCCCAGAGACTGAGATATAATGATGCCACCTTATCCTACACAGCAGAGTGCCCTAATTTCAAGAATACTTAGAGAAGCTCGCAGTGTTCAAACAATACAAAACCTTTTAAAATGGTTAATCCAAGTCGCTGGTATCTTCACACTACAGTACATTATCAACATATTTAAAATATGCAAATTGCTGCAGCAATCCTACAGGCTTATAAGGGTCCATATGATGATTATTCCAATGAATAGATTTTATGGCAAGAAGAGACTTTTAAAATCAATCCTCACAGCAGTAGTGGTTATCTGTAAGTAGATGCTCTTTGAAATACCCAGTGACATAAAAAAGGACATAACTGGTGCTTGGTTCAACTGCTTCCAAGAAAATACTGATTTTTCAGTACTGGTTCATTAATTTTTCTACTTTTGGACCTGATTTTGTGCAAATTCAAAAATTTAAAACAATAGCACAGAAGGCATTAGATTTACCAGGAAAAAAATCTGCCATGGCTACTGATACACCAAGAGCGCAAAGCAAAAGCAAAGCCTTGTTTTCTGCCTCTATATCCTCTCACACGAACATCCACAAACAAGGCAGCTACCGCAGTTAGCTATGCAGCATCAGGGATTCTCTCCAGAAACCCTCAAGAGCTGCTAGAAGTAGCAAGAGGCATCAAGGGGATGTGAGCACTGCACGCCCCTGCGCCGTGGGGAAGAAGCAGCTCTTCTTCCCGGGGAACATCAGAGCTGTGCTTGGCCCTGCCTGGTCAAATGGTCACCTCTGGATTTAGCACCTTATGGTCCATCCCAACCCATAAAGCAGAAAGGATCAGCTTTTTCGAAATGCCATCAAGCTTTCCTTTACATAAATAGTGGGTGAAGATTTAGCTGGGGAAAACTGTGATAGTACGTAGCCGCACACTTTCCTTTCACACTGAACCAAACCTCCCATCCCTTCAACTACGAATGAACCTTTTCTCATGGAAAAAAATTAGTCTCAGATCTCCATTTGTAAAATAGTGCTATCTTACTTCCTATTATGTTTCATAAGAATTATTCTTGGAAAGAGCATGGGACAATATCTAAGCAAGGAAATACTCCAATGTAAGCTAAAATGTAGACGTTAAAAATGACATAGGCATTGTTGATTAATGCCTGGCATTACTCCTAAATGCTGCATCACATTCATTAGTTTCAGAATTGTCCTACTTTTACAGTGAGCTCCTCTTGGTCTAGACCCATCTCTTATCAAAGAGCACTATGAAAATATCTTCTTGATTAAAAAGCAATCACCCAGACTAGCAAAGCTGGGGTGTTGGATTAAACCACCTAGAAAGGAAAAACTGCAGTGTAAAAGTTTATTAACGCCTGTCTGTCTCTTTTTTTGGCTTAAAATATGGCAGGACATGCTCAGTCAATACACATATGCACACAGGACTGTACATACTGTGACTACAACAGTGATGTCTACATACACTGGTGAGTAGAAGAGTGCAATTGTTTAAAGCCATATTGTAGGTACTACTTCAGTATTTCTTCCACAAGCTTAACTTTGACACTAGCTAATCATATGCGCCATACCATTTTATTGTGTAAAAATGGATATGACAGCAATTCACAGTCAGAAGGAAATTATGAGGATAGCAGAGTAAACCCATCGCTGAGTCAGCTGTGGCGTGGATTACTGACAGCATGTGTGGGTTTCCTTACATCTCCCTTACCAAATAAATTAGTATTTTCTATCACCTTCTCCAAAATAACATGGTGGAAAAGAGCATGACTGTCAATAGGCCTCTAGAAAAGCATGGAAGGAAATCACAACACAGTGCCTGGAATCTTACAGCTCCCTGGAGATCTTTAAACAAATGTCCGTGACTAAAATACTGTAACATGTAGCATGGAGCAGAGAGAAATGATAGATCAGACAAACTGCTGTCATGTGTCAACATGTTCTAACCAATCAAGAAGGTTTTAAAGTCAAATATCAAGTATAGGAATTTCAAAAGATATTTCCATACTTTAATTATAACAGATCAAATACTACATTATGCATTTATTATATATAAAAGCATGTGTTCTTCTCAGGTACTTAGAGAATTTTTGAGATATTAAAAATTTTCTTGCCTATCAAAGATTAAATTTAATTTTTTAATTAATACTAGCAAAATCCCCCCCCCTCCCCGAACAATCCTACATATCTTCACCTAAGCTTTTTAGCATTATTTTCTTCCCTTTTCTGAGGGAAGGAGAGGAATTAAACTCTTTTAGAGTAAAAGTAGTGCAAATACTCTAAAATGCAAATATTTTGATGACTGGTAAACATCATGCATTTATGTATAACTAATACTAAATATTCAACTTCACTATACGTGTGAAAATGAATGCATATTTAAGTGAATACTCTTTAAAAGCCTGCAAGAATACCGGGCCTTAACTACCTATCTTAATGTTCATCTTCTCTGTAGAAGAAGTAAGAAAAGAAAGTGGGTTATGAGCTTTGATAGTTCAGAGGAATACTGTGACACCAGGAAGCTAACAGCTGTCCCCCTCCATCCCCTCCCAGCCAAGCAGCACCAAGGGCAATGAGCCATACCAGGCTTGGATGAGCTCCCGGTTGACCCTGCCAGGGGTGTACTCATGGGCAGCAGCAGCAGAGAACAACTAAATGTGACAGTGCAGGGGCTATGGGAGAAGGTGCTGAGGGCGAGATCTGGCTGCTGATCTAAGCACTTGATCATGACAACAATCCCAGGCAAAAATGCAAGCAGGGAATTTAAGTAAGCTGAAGCAAAGGGGAGGCTTTCCCCAGGTTGGACTTAAAAATCCTGAATTCCTCTGGAGTCAGCATTAGATGATACCAAGACATCTACCGCAGGAGGTACCCACTTAGACTCAAATCTGAAAAGAACAGTAGCAATAATTGCAGCTAACAATTAATATAACCAAGACCTAATTGCACTGCATTTATTTGGCACTGATGCTCATTATTAAACTGAAAATTTTCCATAAAAGAATATTAAAAATATTCCACAAGTGTCCCAATATTTTGCTTCTGCAGTTCTCCAAAATTTGCTGGGCTACCTCATAGTTTATTTTAAACATAAATTAACTTATTTTTAAACAAATATCTTTGGTTTTCCACTCCTATGCAGAGGAGTGCTTAAATGCACACATTTTCCTTCAAGAAGAATCCAGAGCCCTCAGTTATTTTGCAACATGTTTTAAATAACAGCAGGAATCATTATTATTATTATTTATACTTACAACACTAATCACAGTTTAGCAACCCAGGCTGGTGCTATTTTGTGCAAAGCAGCAGCGAAACCAAACGGAGCCAGGCTCCACCCCAAAACCCTGGCAGTTTTCAACATTTACATGAGAGGTCTAAATTAGGACCCTCGTAGCCCAAATTTCCTTCTGTAATCAACGGTGAGAGGAGGACCCTGCTGCGGCAGTACTCTGATCTCCAGCAGCTGAACTGCTTTGTGCAAGTGTGCATGATCACGAAGCAGCAGCTCCCATGCTATTTTTCTAGCAGGACAGCATGTTTTTTTGCCTTCTCTCCACTTGCAGCATTTCCTTCCTTCCCATTACCCTTTCAGCCCTGTTTTCTGACATGATTTTCTCTATTTCCACTTCCTCTACCCTTCTAGCCTCTTTTCTATCTTACAAGGCCTTAAACTGCATTTCTTATTGCAGTTATTTACCCCAGACTAAATTACCCCCAGCAGAAAGCTGCACCCCTCCAGCAGGCATCCCCACAACATCTCCTGGATGAGCTGCAGGCTTTCAGAGAGGTGGCATGGCTCTCCACAGAGACCAGCACGGTTTCTCTGTACAACTGGATAAGACACAACACTGCTAAGCCCTACAAAAAAGCACTCGCATTGTTCAGAAGACTGAGCAAACAATGAGAGCATATGGCTCCTAATGCTAATTAATTATTCTATGGGTTAAGGGGGCCACTGAAATAATAATGGTAAATGAGATTGGAAAGATACTTCCTGCAAGTTTAATTAGGGCAGTATCTCTCTTATTTTAAACAGCACAATGTAACTCCAGAGGACCCTTCCTACTCTCACAAAGGTCAAATGCCATAATTTAATCTGCCATAGTAAAATAATTAATACAAATATTAATGATGACTTTCCAAATAATGGGCTAAGCACAAATTCAACTTTATAAATAGCAGCAACAAATCAGATCACACAGACGATATCTCTTAATAAAATATTAGTGATCTTTACTGATTTTACACGCGTGCTCATTAGTTTTGCTTCAATATAGGTTGAATTATCAACTGCTTTCTTTCCTTTGAAACAGTAAACAGTTTCATGCAGCAGAAAAAACCTGACTCAGTTATGCATGATTTATCCCAACTTTCAGACACATTCCACTTACTGCAATTAAACTATAACTGGGTCTTTTTCACATTGAAATTAACAGATTCCTAAGGAAGAGTTTTAACTATGTCCTATGACTTGTCTTTTATGAACTTTCTTGTTTTCCTGTGCATGGTTTTGAACAGGTTGCTTTTAATTTCCCACCAGTGTGATTATTTGAGGGTAACCACACCCTCTAGAATGGTGTTAAAGGTGCAATGAGGTAACGACTTTGTTACAGGGAAATAACATTTGGATTTCATGGAAAAAAAAAGAGCAGTTCTCTTTAAAACACTTACAGCTCTTGTAGTGAAGTTGTTTCCATTTATTAAATGGTCACTGTCAGAAAATCACATTAAGTTCAAGAACAATCGTAATTAGCATTGTCAATCAAAGTGGTACAATAATAGGCACATTAACACAATAATATGTTGATGTATGAAGAAGTTCTTGCTGCCTAAGGTAATGCTTTAGTCTAAAAAGAACAATTGCCAACTGTTTCAAAGTGCTATAGTGAATTAAGTTTGTTTATAGCATAATTAGAGAGTAAAAATGAAGATACGTGTGTGCCAGATTTCAAATTGGCTGTTTTCTACCTGCAGAGCTCAGAATTTTCAAAAGCCTTCTGCAACGCATCGTACCTTGTTATTTTCAGGCACATTATCCAGTGGCATCATATCTCATTCTATTATATTAAATGATATAACAATTATATTGAGTTCACCCTGAGGTATCACAATGTTAGAAACATAAAGGAAAGGAAAAAATACTCAGCAGAAGAGTCAGTGAAATAAAACTTAAAAAAAAAATAAGGTTTGGGCTAACCGCCTTTCAAAGTGTAGGTTATATCATTAACTTGCTGCATGGAGACCTCACAGCAGCCTTCCAGTATCTGAAGGATACAAGGGTGTTGGAGAGGGACTCTTCATCAGGGGCTGGAGTGATAGGACAAGGGGTACTGGGTTTAAACTTAACCAGGTGAAGTTCGGGTTAGACATAAAGAAGTTCTTTACTGTGAGAGTGGTGGGACACTGAAACAGTTTGCCCAGAGAAGTGGTGAATGCTTCATCCCAGGCATTGTTCCAGGCCAGGTTGGACAGAGCCTTGGTAATATAGTTTAGCGCAAGGCATCCCTGCCCATGGCAAGGTGATGGAACTAGACGATCTTAAGGTCCTTTCCAACCTTATCCATTCTATGATTCTAGAACTCTATAACTCAGTTTTTTTGTGTTTATTCTTTGATCTCATTCTCACATTTTTCTCAGTATAAAAATGACGCACATAGGTCCAAGAGAAGGAGAGACACACCACAAGGAAGAGCTCATGAGAACTGGAGGACTCTGAGCAGGCTACTTTTTGAAAATCTAAGAATTTCAAAATGCTAATTACTGTTTTCAAGAGCCCTTTTTTAAAAAAATAAGATTTCTTTGACAACTGAGACTCCTGGGTTACCATAGGGAGAATTCTTGCTGAAATATCATCCCTAGTCTTAGAATATCTTTCAAAAGATTATTTTTCATTTCTTTTTATAGCAGCTTTGAGGAAACTTTCTAGGTAGAAGAGACTGACATCTATTATCTATACAACATCCAAAGAGAGTTTGTCACTTAAATCCAGTACTTTGCACTAAGCACAAATGCAAGATTTCCATTAGCTTTAACTGTAAGGAGACATTAAAAAACCTGCATCTCTCTCCACTAGTGAGAACATTTCAAAAACAACTATAAGTCTGGCAGATGGCAAAATCTCTTCAAACACTTTTTTGAAAGTAAATGTTAGGGCAATATAATTAAGAGATTCAGCAGCAAATGCATCCTTAACAATTTTTTTAAAAAAATAAATATCACCATTAGTGAGAGAACGTGCTATATAGTTCATGCATAAATCAGGAGCCTGAATCACTGCTTTTAATGCAATGAACAGTGTAGTCTTTACCATGACAGTGTAACTATCATATCCTAACATGTAATAATAGAGAAGTCAAGTCTGGTTTTGTTTTCAAGAGCAGCTTTATGATCTTATTATTCTTGAGACCTTGCACTTCATGGAGACAAGATCCACTTGGATCTCCCACACCTAACCATAAAGATGACTTAGAATCTATTGTTATCTTATATGGAAAAAAAATGTTGATATATTTAAAAAAAAGAAAAGAGAGTGCAATGCCTTTTGAGAGGTGGTGGGAGACTCAGGACTGAAAGTGAAGAAATTTAGCACGAAAATGAGTACCTGATTACTGAAACACTGCGATAGTCAGCAGCAGGCAGAAAGGAAGCTGTAGTGAATGTTCAGCAGTTCTCCAGAGTGCACCCACAGCCACATTAATTTTGAAATCTTTTGAATGCTATTCCACATTCCCGTGCAATCTAGGAGCAGTTGTGAAACATCTTTCAATCATTTCTAATAGCTTTAAAATTATAGCACCTTCCATCTAAATAAATCTGAAAATGGGCTTCTAGTTTTATTCACTAATTTTAGAATTTATGATGCTTAAAACAAAGAACTCCGTTAGCTAACTTATAAATAGGCTAATTATCATAATGTGACCTAACCACTGTAAGTTGCCAAGACAGCAAAATACACAACTTTAAAACTGCAAATCAGGTGATTTGCAGTTTTATAAGAATCTGAGTTCAGATACTTGCAGATACATAAAGAGAAATGAGCAACATACAGTGAATTTCCAAATGAGGCCTCATTATGGCCAATTCAAAATTCTCTATTAAAAGGAATTTTTTTCTGATTCATCAGAACTGCATGCTGTAAGAAGACATGCCCTATCTGACAGCAGCAGAAAACCAGAAGGGACTCGAATCCTTCCTGCTTTCACAGCTTAACACACCACCTTCCTACTACATCCTTTAAGTGGAAGCTTCATCAACATGTTCATTTTTGTCTAATAAATTATCATATGGGCTGCATCTGCAATCTGTCCTCATATGACATCACATGGGAGGGCTAAGGCTCAGTTTATCAAGGCACAAGAGAGAAACCTTGCGGTGGTGTCATCTTGTCCAAGATCTCCCCAGAGGGGAGTTGGGAAGGAAGGAAGGGAAGGGCTCCAGCACTCCTTCATCTCAGCAAAAACATCCTTCTCCTGGAATCTCAGCCCCTTTGCCAGCAGACTCTGCAGTGACTGAGGTTTGCTGAGGTTTAAATTACTATTGAAGATAACACTTCAAAAGCATCAAGAGTATCACAGTATTAGGAACTTAAGTCTTTGGTGTCCCTCACATACTTCTGACTCTTCCCTCTTACTGTATTTCTACCAAAGCCAGACTCAGTCCTCCACCTATTATGTTTGTCATCTCAGTGGGATGAAACTAAAATAGGAACTGTTCTTTTTTTCACCTGTGTTCACAAAGCCTAGCACATGTGAGATTTCCATTACTAAGAAATTACTATCTAAGAAATTACTAAATTAGTATCTAATAAACTACTATCTATGGCTCTTGTTCTTTTTCTTTTCACAGCACATACACTGTTTTGAAATACAAAATGTAAAATTAAGTCAATAACAGCAGTCCTGTAGCAGAACGCTCATTCAGCTGGAGAAAGTGAGACCCAGGATAGGTATGCAGCTGAGCACAGAGCCGATTATATTAACTGCTAGCACAGAATGTACAAGCTTAAATGAGTCTATCACTATAAATGCAGAATGTGCAAATTAATGTGTGTCTGAGCCAAATTAAAACACAGCCTTGATCTTCTGCAAGATAAAATGTTTGGCTTAACACAAAATGTTTTGTATAGTCATCTTAGTAAATAAAACTGGCTAGAGAAGTAAGAAAAGTGCGCTGACCAAAGCAAGGCCTGGTAAAGATTAAAAAAGAAAAAAAATAAAAATTCAAGGTATATGAAGGGTTGAAAAGTAATAAGGTCTGAATGACTTAGTGATGGCTGTCATAAAAATCTGGCAGGGTATTCTATTTACAATATGTAATAAAACTGTCATACACAGAATTTATAAAAGCATTTGCCCTAGAAAACTAAATCTTTTTGCCAAGGGCAAGTTAATAACCTCTGCAGTTCATTTGAATATGTGGGCAAAGAAATGTTTTGACTAATAGAGCATCACGCGGCGAGCACTAGGCAGTCTAATAGATATTGTGAAAATGGAATGATCCAAAGATGACAACAACCTGTGTGAATACTGCTGAAAAATCCTGTGAACTTTATATCCATTGTGATCATGCATGTGTAGATGTGTGGGTTATCCTGATTGGGGATTACACAGACAGCAATCCCATGTTAGCTGTCATAAAAATAATTTCTCCTCAAATACTCAGAGAAGATGCTGACTTGCAAAGTAGGAAATTGAATGCAGAGTTATTGCTCTTAAGATTATGTAGGGCTTAGAGATTTAAGTCACCAAAACATCAGCTGACATCCAGAATGTTTCCCTCATGAAAAATCCACATTTGTAAATTCACACATTTTTAAATTGAAGCCTCAAAAATACATCTTTAACAGTATCCCACATTAAAAATTATGGATCGTCCAGAAAAATGGCTGCTATTAAGCCACAGTAAAAGCCTGTGTGCAAGTTCATGGAGAAGGAACAAGTCCCATCTTTGTTAGGGGTAGGAAACATTCAGTATGATAATAATCACCATTTGAGAAAAATACATTTGTTTCTGCCCAAGAACTAGGATCATTTTTCTGCCCTGAGCAGTGTGTTGCCATGGACTACTATTTATACCTGAGCTAATTTAAAGCTAGCTTTGGATATCTCCAAAATATGCTGCCATGACTTCAACTTAAGACTGTAACAAGCTGTGTTAGTTCCCCCAATACATTAGCAGAGCAGCTTTGCTGAAAAACATATTTCCATTAGACCTACATGAATTAAACCCTGCTGCCAGGTATTTCTGTGCAAGGCAGCTGGTGCTTCTGCACAAGGTCCAACTAAATGGGATGAGCTTCAGATCAGGTTTTAGTTACCATCCCAACAGATATGTTGAGACAGCAGCTAGAAACCACTTGTGCCTCTGGCTGGTGGCTTATCCCCGTAACACAAAGGGAATTTTCACGTCCTGCTAACAAAGTGCTGTGCCTGTGTACATGGCTGTACAGATTTTGCTGACTGCAATTTGTACTGGAGCAGTGCTATTTTACCTTAAAATTTAAAGCCTTTACATTAGAAACCAAGCAAAAAGTTCAGCTATCATACAGCTTTTATAAATGTCATTAACATATCATTAAAAAGTCACAAAATGAGAATGAGGTGGCTCTCCATTCCTGAAGCTGAAATTACACTTTACTCGCACTCTTATTTGAGTAACTGATATCCAGGTGCCTGATGAGCATTTACAGTTGAAATGATGCTGATTATCTCCCTGTCTCTTACTTCCATCCAAATGAGAAATAATTACGATTTTATTTTATTCTTTTACTTTCTTACTGGTATGCCACTGCATGAAGGACTCTTGGTGAGGAGTGTGTCAAATTTACTTAATATTTACTCTGGAAAAGTGGAAATACATGTGGCCATTCAAATCTCCTCTGAACCCAGCTTCAGTTTCTCACCCAGGTGAATCTATAGCTGTTTTTCTGGGAATCTAATTGTCCAGGACAGTTAACGATAACCGAGGAAGTGGCAATGCCTCAGAGTGATAAGGCAGTCCTAAAGAAGGCATGATGTGGCACAGAAAGATTAAGCAGTACAGTTATTTGTGAAGTGATTCCAAGTGATGATTCTGTTATTATCAGGTTGTAACATATGTTCAGGTCAGCATCGTACATATTGCATCCTCAATTTCAAAATTAATTTTTTTGGAAAAAGATCAGCACTCAATTTCTGAAAGCCAAAATTTTAGCTGCTTGAGTTAGAGAAGCTGGGCCAGGTTAGAAGAGATTAGAAGTAATGTCTGTTATGGCATGTCTGCAGACACATTTTAGCTGTCTAGTAATACACCCCGTCATGCAAGTTTAGGAGGGAACACAGCTGACACCAGAGGCAGTCTGTGGTCCCTGTCCTTGCTATGGCCTTGTAACTCCACTTCTTCTAAGCAATCTATGTCATTTTACTACCACTCGGTATTAGCCAAGGCGGAGTGCCTATTCACCCAGCAGAGCCCTAGCTCTGCGCCTGACAGGTAATGGTGTGGACCACATGTCATTGCTTTACATGTGCTTTATATTGCAGTAACTGTTGTAGCAACAGCAGCGATGAGGTGTGCATGACCACCTTTTGTCAACTTGCTGCTAATCAATCATCCCCCTGTAGCCTGCTTTCATTCTGCTGCTTTTGGCCTACTGCCTTGTTATCTCAATGGCTTCTTTCCTCCACTGAGTGTGCTAGCTGTGGTCTCAGAAAATTACCCTTATTTTTCTCTACTCAGGGAATATGGACCTCTCCACCGGCTGGCTACTGCTGGCCACATGCTCTCCTTGCTGATTAGATGCTCATTGCCTCGAACAGATTACAGATCTGGCCTCAGTGAAGAAGAGGGCTGCCTGCCTGCAGGGATACACAAAAATAGCCTGGAAGCCAATATAACAACAGCAGTAACAACAATAATGCACTGAATGAAGCCATGTAAGAAGTGACCCAAAGGCCTCTAAAATGGAAAAATATAAATCTCAGACTTATTTTGGGTCTATGGCAATACAATGGAGCTGTTCAACATGGGCATAGCCTTTATGGTCCAAACAACAGGACTGAGCTAAATGCAGTTTCCTAATGAATGTGAGTGAGGTTAAATATTTCTTGTCGTATCACATAAATATCTGAAAATGATCCAGAAACATGCCTACAGTTTAATGGGTATTAGAGGATCACTGGAGTTGGTAGACTAGTTGCCATAGTACCCAGCCATTGTGCAAAGTGACAAAAAAAGCCTCACAGGTTTTCCCTGCGAAAATGCAATGTCACAAAGGGAATCTACTGCTGCACTGGTCTCACACTGTTCCCATGTTAATGATTCAAACTACAGAAGATAAGAAACTATCTCACTGTTAAAAAAAAACAAGAAAACCAACAACAAACAAACAGAAACCCAACCCTAAGCCCCCAACAACAACAAAAAGCACTACACAAACCCCAAATGTTAGTCTTAGGTCAAATCTAAAGATAGAGTAAGGTTACATCATTGTCCAAAAGGCACAGAACCAACGTCTAGGCTGAACACACCACCAGTTACTGTATCAAGGAATGTAAAGTAGTTGAAAAGTTAGGAAATGATAACATTCAGGTTTTAGTACTGAGTGTCGTTCACTTTTGCTATTACTATTGAAAGTTAAAAGTAACTGTAAGAGGAAGAGGACATCTGTCTGACATGCTCTTTGATGAGCATGATGAGCATAGAACAAAGTGAAGAAAAGGACTGCATTTACGGCAAACACTCAAACACCAGTCTCCTTGACTAAAAGTTTTCAATTAAACAATAATAACAGAAGGAAGGAAAGCTACAACTGCCCTACAAACCACTTGTTCAGGTGGCAGAAAGGTACCTGTGATTCTGCTTTCAGTGGGGGTTGCAACTCCAAAAAAGCCCAATAAAAACCATTTCCTCCAATGAGCAAGAGAGCAGGTAAATCCTGGCTTCAGGTACTGTCCCCTGCTTGATAAGCAGAGCAGGAAATTAGGGTGGCCCCATGAAAACATCTGTTGAAAGCTTTTCCCCTCAGGGGAAAGAAGAGCAGGAAGTGAAGAAGAGCAAAAAAAAAAAAAAAAAACAGTTGCCTGAGAAGAATGGAGGTGAATGCTCCTTTTGTAGGCCTTTAAACTGGTAAAACATATGTTAATTGGTTTTGCTTGGGTTCAAGAAAAGGAGATTTGGAACCAGCTTTCATTCAATGTCTGGTTTGCTGCCAAGCTTTACTTGCTTTTGCAGGTTATTACAGGTGTGTCTGAAAGCACGAACAGGAGCACTTTTTGTCCTAATTACTGATACACAATGCACAGGCTATACTTTCAAATAGCAGAGAGAACCTAAATGATATAAACTACAACCTTGTAACCTAAACTTCCAGATTACAAATCAATAAAAGATAAATATTAACTTTCTATTGCTCTGCATATCATTAAGTGAGCGAGACAAACTAGGCACACTGAAGAGGCTTGTTAAGAGTCAGGTAAGATTCTTGTGGTGGCAAGTGACTGTGTGTGTGACTGTTCGTGGAGTTGACCTCCTATACAGTAATCATATCAAATAATGACCTCTCCATTCTTTAAGGTAATAGGAAAGGAAGAAGATCCTGGGATAACTGAGTCCAGACTTACAGGAACATGAAATGAAATTCCAAAGCATAACCTTGAACCCACATTTTTTGCATACTGGAGAAACAGCTGGGTCCAAACCATGTGGCAAGTTCTTTTGGATTGTTTTTAATAACTCTTATAACTTGATATGTGTTTCCAAATTGAAGTTTAAACCATCCTATGAAGGCAAGATATAATAAAAGTCACATAAATCCATAAATCATTTAATTCTAGACATATGTATCAGTTTCAGCTACACAAAACCCCACATGGCTGTGAAACAAGAGTCTTATGGCCAATATATGCTTGTTCATGAGTTTTGGAAAACTCTATTAACCTTTTATATTATCACTATATTATGATTTATCTTATTTCCCAAGATTACAAGGAATGACACAACTGGATTTTGCCATGTCATGTCCAGCATTTCAAAAGTATTCAAGATCATTACAAATTAAATGACACAATAACATGCTCAATATTTCATTTGCTGCTTCACAGCTGTTAGAAAGTGCACCTCTGATCTCAAATGAGACAGCGAAATCTCACTAGTGCCCTTTGCAAAGGGCCTATCTACCCATTACAATGGCTTCAGATTATTCCAACATCCGCGGGTTATTACTAACCTATATTTTGATGCTCTGCCTCACTGGCACTTGGATCCAATCCAGCCTTTCACAAAACAAAACAGTTGGTAACTGTTTTCAGAATTTTTTTTTTTTTTTGCACTGATTCTCTTGGATGCTGACTGAGATTACTCCCAGTAATACATATATTAACCAAAATATTGCATAGAATCTAAGTCATAATTCTGTGTCTACAGAGCACTCCTATTAAATCGTATTTGAAGAGTCAACACACTTCAGCTGAATCACAATACTGGTTTTTACAAAAAAAATATAAAACAGTTTTCAATAGTTTCATACCAATGCTCCATCTTTAAATATCAGCTTACCTCTCTGCAAGGGAAATATCAAACACATGTGCTAGAAAAACAGCTACCATAACATTGGCCTATCTTTGCTCCTGAGTTAAATTCCTGCCTCTCATCACTGAACTAGCAAATATTGCCCAAAACCAACACATAAGAACTCACTAAAATGTAAAATTTCACAAAGTGTATTAATAATTTCATAAATGTGCATGACATAGAAGAATTAATAAATTTAGAGAAAAGAAAGATAATGCAAAAGCTCCTTAGTATCCTACCTAAACAGATTAAATTGCAACATTTGAATTCACCTTCTGCGTCCATTTTCCTTATCCACTTAAAGGTAAAAAATTGATTCTACAGTATCTTTACAAGTATTTATGGCACAGACACCCACCCATCCATGGAAACTTCCTTGTAGTTATTGCTATAATAATGTGACATGTTGCACTAAATCAGTACTTTTGTGCTCTCTATCTCAGAGACTTTACAGATATGGTGTGACAGTTCCAGCACTTCTTAAATAGCCTTCTAATCTTTCTGCACATTGAATCACACATGAAAATTTAATTATGTGCAATTCTTCTATCAAAGTTGTCCTAATCTACTACAGCCAATAATACAATACTGTAAAAGGAAAAACCATTACATTTTACAAGATGAGCATTCAGGCAATATTTTTCCCCCCCTCAGTTATTTAATCATTATTTTTAACCCATAGCTATCTGACACTGAACTGAAAACAGCCACATCATGTAGAATCATGCAGCTAACAAAAAGGCAGAGGTTAAAATTGTAGCTGATCAACTAAACATCCAACCTTATGAGAATTTGCTGTCACAGAAAACACATTGCCAGATAATTTAGAATCTGATCTGTTCAGAGAGCTAGCTTTTATGATAGAATCCACTCGTTCAGTTTCTCTTTGGTGAGCATCGCAGAGAATTTATCTTAATGACAAAATATTCAGAAAGCAATGCCTACAGAAGTCTATTTTGAACCTAACCTACTCTCCTAAAATGTGACATTTTGACCAATGCAGCCACTTTAAGCAAAATGCACCACTAAAATGGATCACAAGGTTTTGATGATGACTTTCATCTCCTGATCAATGCCAATGGGAAGTGTAATATGATTGAAATGAAAAGGGGAAAAGGCTATATTAACAAAGAAAACTGTGCATGTACACATATTTGCATATGTGTTCTTTCACATTAGTATTTGCTGATGCTGCAACACTGATGGGGTAGGGTTTGTATGTCTCACTGCAACATTCCACTTTCCTGCAGCTAAGGAGAAAACACCTTCTTTCTTTATGATAGGCAAATATAAGGAAAGGTAGAGACCTTGTATTTCCAGCAATATTAAGTCTATGTAGTAAGCAGAAGCTGTTTTGCATCAGTTTTCTAAGACAAATTATCCATCAGTAAACACAAATAATGGTATTCTTAATGTAAATCTCACACAGCTGTTAACTGAATTTCCTCTCCTGACACATACTCTTAAACTGCAACGACCAAGCTGTGCACTCCAGCCGCACAACCAGCAATATGCAGAGAGGACTGAAGGTCTCTTTCCTTGAGCCCTTTCTAATAGTCAGACACCTGTGGCAACAAGGACCAGGAGCAACACCAAGGATGCCAGCTGCATGCAGTATCAACCAGTCATAGCATGGTGATACTTCACATAATAAGGAAAAGTTTTACTCTGTGTGCCATAGAACTGCACTGCTTGCCTCTATATGTGTTCCTCTCTAATACAGGAAAATAAGATATAGTGTGAAAATTATCACAATGAGGTATCTCTAAGAATTCAAGTTTTTTACACCATACTGTAAGAACTTTGGTGTGATGAGAGCACAGATTATGATATGTCTTACTGATTATTAAGACTAATATGCAGAGTATGGGAAACTCCCTTGCCTTTCTTTGATAATGGATTGGAGAATTCCTCTGCAGAGTCTCCCTGTGTTGCATTTACAGAAGTCTGAACAAAAGTATTTTGTGAATTACACTAAGAGAAACAGTAACTTTATGACAAACAGGATCTGAAGCGGAGAAAGTCCATAAGAGAAAAAAAAAACCAAGTTACTAATTTGTACAGTTAAAAAAACTTTGATATTTAGGGATAATACTCCTTCATTTTCTTCCCAGGAAAATAATCTTGTCATCCTGAATCAGTGAATGTTAAAAGAAAATATGGTTTTCACTGGGTTTTTCTTTCTAAGAAGATTTTCGCTAACATTTCATGTGGAAAAGAATTCATTTTTCTTCAACCAGTTGTAAGATTCTCATGTCAGAGATGATGATTCAACAAAAATGCCTTAAAAAACCCTAGCCAGTCACCAGGCACTTTCTGTAATATTTTATACGACCATGAGCATTTTTAAGCATGTAATTCCATAATACCAGTGATAGATTAGGGTATGGTATCCATCTCAAATGCCAGATTTTTTTACACTTCCTATATCCTTCAATAATGAATTAACTTTTTCCTTAATAACTAAAAGTTTAATTAATTTACTGAAAACAGGCACAACTAACCATTCCTTTAATTAAGAAAATTCATTAAAATCCACCATTATCTTGAAGCCGTTTGAAGTTTAAAATGTTATAATGTTATTTAATAACTGTTACCTTAATAAAGTTTAAGAAAAATTACACAGTATTAAGTTTAAAATGACAGACAAGTAATTTCAAGATTCCTTTAATGCGATGGACACAGTATTTTAGCTCTTCTCTTGTATTTCCCAAGAGATATCTAGACTCAATGCATCCGAGATTAATACCATTAATTAAAGGCAGTCACTATTTACCGGTTGCAAGTTTGGGCAGATTCTGGTTTTTTAACCCAAAGGTTCTTTTTCATATCCAGGAAAGGGCAGTGGGGGGAATTAGAACTCACTTGCATACACATACCAAGTAAAAATTAAGCATGTTCACTTGGATGAACTTGACTTCAATTTTAATGAACGCATTAAAATTGTTCACGAACACAGGAGTACATTTCACATCCTTCAATTCTCATTAGTAACTCAGATTTTATGCTCCTTAATTTGCCTCTTCCCTTTCCCAAATTTTCTTCTGTCATGACAAGGGGACTAAAAAAAAAAGCAAATGAGAATTCTTGTTATGTAGGCATATTATAAACCTGAGGTTCGCTTCATATCACCTACCGTGAGGTCACCATTTGCCAATTTACTGACATGTCAGAGTAGGATGTAGCATTGGTTCTACTGAAGTTGCAGTGTAAACGTGAGCAGTTTGTTACAAGAGAAACCTAAGGTTTTAAACCATACGCCTTTTCCAGGCCTATAAATACAGTAATTTTGTCCACCTAACTACAGTGAAAAATCCTGATATCTTCCAGTTACACTTCAGCTGCACAGCTACTGCTCCATTAATGAGAAACAGAAATGCCTTTGTCCTGAAGCTTGAAAACAGTGGAAGAATCACTAAAATTGGCTAAGTTCTAGTAGTCTACTAGACTTGCAGCTCTAGTAATCTACTCTTTAGCACAGCAAGACCCCTAGCACTTCAAGAATATGAGTGATCAAATGTCATTTTCAGTCACTCATGAATCCTGGTCTGACATAAAGAGCTTGGGGGTGGTATGAAAACTATCCTAGTTTAATGGTCTCAGAAATACTATTTTAGAAGGCAAAGAGATTTTTTTTTGTCCAACTTTCAAGTACTCATAGAGACATTCCCAGAAGAAATACATTTAGAAGTGTGTCAAAAATGCTGCTGGTTAAAAGCACCAAGATGGAATAATTTATTATTGAGAAATGGAACAGAATAACACTAAGTGCCTACCACTTACAGAATGTGAGTTGCTTCATCTGCTAAAATACAGTGTGAAAAGACAAAAAAAAACACCTCTTTTTTTGTGTGAAAATCCTGTTCAGTAACATTCCCTGAACTGTACATATAAGCCTGCTGATATACTATTGCAAATACTCAAAAATTACCTGAGAGAGGAGGTAAAAGTCAGATTACAAGGTTAGCTATGGCTACTTAATTATATTTAGTGTTGGTAGAATCAATGGCTATCTGCAAATCATAACAGAAGGTCCAAAGTTTCTGAATAACTCAGAAATAATGTAGGAGATGATAATCACTGTAGATGAATGCCCAACTTTAGTTAGGCATCTGGGAAAAATATCCACCATGGAGGAGCCTGGGTTTCATCATTTAATGAGTCTTTGATGAAAGAAAGCATTCCCAGTTTGGGTTTTGTTAGGAAATTGCAGAGGACAAAAGAGGAGCTGCCCTTGTGACAATGTACATGAGTTGGAATGCAGCCATGTCTTAGATACAGGGCACGTTTCTTTTCTTTCCATCTTAAGAGTATGTATGTACAGAGCAAAGAAAATAAAGAAAAGGCAATATGGATGATAAATGTCAACCGTTATGGATTGAGCAACTATAGTGTGAAGAATGGAAAAAAAAACAATCCTCGCAATCTTTAGCCTGGAAAACACCTTATGAGATACACAGTTGACAGCAGTCAATTCAATTCATGAACTGCAAGGAGGAGGTCAGCAGCTGTTCATTGAGTCCCTGATCAGAGGCTTTAGTTGAAACTACTAAAACCCAAGGTCAAATCCAGAGGTAGAATCTTTTGCACACTGGAGATCTTGGCTGTGCCTTGGCAAGATAACCAGTATTACTGTTTTAAGCATAATTATTAAAAGAAACTGAAAACTTTATTGGAATAAAAATATGTTAAAGGATAGGAATTTAAATTCCTGAGCTGTAAATTGATAGAGAATGTAAGAAAATTCTGGAAAGATATTTTTATAACTGTTCTTACCAGAAAATACAAGAAACAGGACAGTGTACCAGATCAGTCTCTGCCCTGACCTAGTATTCTCTGTGTTCACATAGGAATCCTAATAATACTCATACATGAAATCAACTTAATATTAACTATGGATTCATTTATTAATGAGATTTATTGCTGCATAAATATTCAGTAATGTGAAGTCATGCAAAGCCTAAGCATGCAAGGAAGCACCGAAAAACTTATAAGCTTAAGTTTAGCCAAATTCTTTAACACAGCAAGGCTTCAAGAAGCAGATTATTTTTCTATGGGAATATCTTTATAATCTCTTGTGACCTGAAGTACTTTTATTTACATATTTCAATAAAATAGGAACTTTAGAAAGTACAAAGCATAACCCAATTGTATGGATGTGTAACATTAAGAATATAAATTCAGGAACTGAGTCAGCCTTTTTTTTTTCTCATTGTAAAGCACAGTGCTGTGCTATAAATTTAAACCTATTTGGAGTTCTGCTTCTTTACCAAAAGATCTGTATCTGCAGGAGTTCCATAGGATGCCATTCTATTTTGCTGGATTAATGACAAAAACCCCATGCATGTATAATCACAGTAATGTGGTAGCACATTTCAGCTTCTGCAGGTCATTTATAATTTATGCAATTTGTTCCCTCTTTTTTAATGGCAACATTTTTCATTCAAAGTTGTGCTTCCCTCAGCTGCAAAATGGAGTCATTCATTTAATGTATGCAGATGGAAAACAGAAAGGTCAGACAAATTGCAGTCTTGTATTTTCCAAGAAGTATTTTCTTCTTCTTGAAGAAAATACTCAGAAATACATTTCAAAATATTGCATAGAACTACAGAAAAAAGAGGACTGTGAAAATATGCATCCTGTCATTATTTTGAAATAGCTTGAAAAAATAGTGTCATTTTCTGATACAATCGTCCAATGTCCATTCTGCTTATTTAGCACTAATTTCAGTCTCAGAGAAGCAAAATACAAAAGCTACATTCAAGGTAAACAAGAACAACACAAAGCCCAAAAGGAATGAAAGTCCACAATCTCAAAACTATGCACACATCCCCATTACAAACTGCATTTTGAGGAGAAGTATGACGCTATAAATAGCCTTAAACTAAAGATTAACAAAATTCATAAAGGCCTAGCTCCTTTATGAGCAGCCAAGTATTTTTCTGCTTTAATGTTTAAGGTAAGTGCAATATTATTGAAAATAAATATTAAATTACTTTGTTTGATTTTTATGTTTGCATCTATATAAAACACTCAGGCTGATTTTACACTCAAACTTTATGTCATTTAAGTGGATCAATAAAAGACTTTTTTTTCCCCCACTAATTTTTAATGGCTTTATCAGAACTGTCAACCAATAAATAAAATTAGTTGGATACCTACTTGTAACACTAATATGTGAGTAGCGTGATCAAAGGGATACCTGTTTCCTTCATGCATTTTTAAAAAGTCTTAGTTTCAAATTTTAAATGCAACCCAAGCATTTCCATTTCACCAAAAAATAATGAGCTCCAGTTGTAGATTTATCCATGAATATAAGCAAGAAAACAACACTTTCGGTATTTTCCTTAAACAGAGAATAGGTTTTAAATGTTGAAAAGCCAATTGTGTAAGTCCGTCTGTTTGACTTCTTATTCAGTGGAACACACTGAAGGTATTACAGCTCAAATCTTTGTCATCATTTAGAGCCAAGGTCTTCGGTCACCATGCAGAGAGTATTATTCCTAAGACAGCTTTGAAAGGTAACGGCTTAAAAGAAAATTGCTTTTGTCTCAGGGGAGCATAGCGGTACTAACCACCATCATCTGTGGTGCTCAGTTGCGTAACTTTGTGTTGCTATGATGAGTTCCTAAGCACCCCTCCTGTTGCGCTCTATGAAAAATCTTCATATGAGACTTCGTATTCAGTGAGTTTAACCACTAGGCTAAACATGTCTTTCCCTCCTTCTGTCCAATGAGGACATAATTTATAATCACAAGGTGCTGAAGAATAACACATCTCAACAAGCACCTCTGAATATCTTAAAGAAGTTTCCAAAGGATATTGTCATGGTCAGAATTGGTTTTTTCTGTTGTTATGTTAAAAATTTCATAACATTATATTACTTTCCAGAATAGGGTAAGACTATCTCATTCAAATGCAAAGTCTGACTTTCTACGATGTCATTCACGAAAGGGGTGAGACAGTTCTTCTCTATTACCTTACTACTACGTATTTGGAGAATCAGTAAGATTCTCAGTAAGAGAGTAAGAAACAGGTTTTTCCCTTTGTGAAATAGGTATAGTTGTGGGACATATGACAGGTTCTTGATAGAACAGAAAGGCTGCATTGAAATGCCTGGATCTGAAGGGATCCTGGCTTTCAAGTTCTCCAAATTCAAAAAATCAACAGAGTCCTCAACATTCCTATCAAGCAGCAAGCAGGTAACATATTCTGTGAAAAAGACATACACTATACTCTTGCAGAGTATAATATGTGTGTTCTGGACTGGGAAATAAAAAACATGCAGTAGACTGGGGGAGTAAATGTCAGAATTCATCTGCTTTGACATAGGCAGAACTGTTGAGCAATTGGAAGGAGTAACTCTTAAGTTGAGCCTCTAATGGACCCCATACTACAGAGGCAGCTGGACTAGTTACATTGTACCAGAAAAATCTAGAAATCGATGAAACTGAGCTCCCAGCTTCTTCCTCTCCAAAGGGGTAAAGTAGACTGAAAGGAACTAAAACAAGAACAGGCAGATGTGGACATCAGAGGTGTCAAAGAGGGGAGCTGGGAGCTCTTCCTCCGACAGAAGAAGTCTCTTTGAAATAGTGAAGTATCTTTAATTCAACAAGTAACTGATAGCATGCAAAGAAACTATAAAGAGTGATCTGATATGACTGACTAATGTTTGGATCTGCTGATTGAGATCAATGGCTGATTAAATATTCACAATGTTATTTGTAGGTTGCATTGAGCATTTGAACAATCAGATCAATTCATTAACTATATTAATGAGGCTACACACTGTTAACAGGATAAACACAGTTAATTTGACAAGATATTAAAGCAGCAAAATATTTAAGTTAACCCTTTACAGCTGCAGTTAAAGGACTGGGAATATTTTTTTTTTTAAAGTATTACCATTTGTTACATCTTAGTTCCTGTGATTTAGTTTCACATACAGAAGTATGTTATTTTGAAAGTAAATCATGACTAGACCTTTAAATTACAAAATAACATCTAACTGTCCACGTGCAGTATTTTCTAAACTTTTGGCAATTTCTTTCGTGAAGCATGCCTTCTTACCATATTTCATTAGGCCTCTTGACTGCATTTCCACTTACAAAATACACTGATTTATTTTGCAGTTTTGAGAGGCTTACATTGATGCTTGCTTTCCTACTCTTTGTGTAAATTAAGAGGATGCATGTGAGCATTAAACACATTGCTTGAGTTAATTGTGCATCAAATTATATGCCCAAAGGCTATCTGAAACTTGGGTCCTCATGCTACCAATGGTCCCAAGCAGCTTTCAGGACAACTGTAAAACACCAGAAAACACCATTTCTGGCAGAAGGAATGCACCTGAAATAAGGGCTGAAAGAAAGGGTGCAGGGTGTTCGGGAAACTGCTGCACAAAGGTTGTCCCAGTAAGTGCCAATATTTTGTTTAAAAAAGAAGAAACACAAAGTGGCCATGTAGGAAAGAGAAAGACATTTTCCTTCCTCGGTGCATCTGTCCAGTGGGTTTAGCAATTATTCCAGTAGTCTTCAAAGTTCCTGGGTTTATATAATTTCTATGATAATAAGCATAGACACATACAGGAGTAATAGGAATTACTCTTAAGATGAAGTCAAGGAACTGAATATTCCAAATGTATGATTCATAGTTGGAGTGATGAGACCTCACGTTCATCTGCAAGGACTAGCTTTCACTAATTGCCGTTGCTATCAGCTGGGGCAGTTTCAACACAAAATCCCATGCAGTTTGATTATTTTTGAGAATTTGTTCCTAATTACTTTACAGTTAACCCGCTACAAGCAAAAGCATCATATTTATGAAATAAGCTATTGAGTATATTCATATTTATAAACCAATATACTTCCATGAGTTTCTGTTGTGTGAGTTCATACATAAGGCAGAGGTGTAAAATTTTTTGACTGCTAGCATTGTTTATCTCAGTGGTAAACTCTTCTAATGATGGGTAATTCGTTGTTTTATCTATACATTTTCTATTCCAAATTTTCTGTCTGCATGTGTATTAAAAAAAAATGGCATAAGTATGTGGGGTATTTTGGGGGGTATACTCCTGACATCAGTACTCTGAGCTAATTAAAGTGGAAATTTTAATGTAGATCTTTAAACTGTAGAGTTATGCACGATATAAAAGCACAAACAGTTACTTCTTTCTAATCAGTGTAGTGTAAAAGTTTCATGAAGCCAAGACAATGATTTAGAGTTCCTTCTACATCAGATATTTTGTTTGTCTTTACTTTACATTTTTATGAGAGAAGGAGGAAGATGTTGAGGTTCATTACTGAAATCAAGTTAATAATATCCTTTACCTTTAATAGGTAACCATAATTGTAAACGTCAATATACTGCAGGTAGCTATTTTGAAGAGAGGTGAAAAATGGAAATGATGAAGGTTTTGCATCTTTTTGGAGTACAAACACTTCAGATTATAATTGCCAGAAAAGCATAGATAAAGCCTAAGATGAAGACAGACAGTCATAGAATAGTTAGGGTTGGAAAGTACCTTAAGATCTTTTAGTTCCAATCCCCCTGCCATGGGCAGGGACACCTCACAGTAAACCATGCCACCCAAGGCTATGTCCAACCTGGCATTGAGCACCACCAGGGATGGAGCATTCACAATAAATAATTAAAAATTTATAAAAAATTACTTGGTTTACATATGCAACTACAATGAATGTTCTTTTATAATTATCACTATATGAAACTGTAGGCTTTCCCCCCTACTTTACCAAAACATTTCAGTGAATTTTGTAATTTTTTTTAAGACTTATAAATTGGTTGGGACTTTGGTTGCATATCCATTGCTTGTTCACAATGATTTCAGAAAATGTATGTACTTTTCTAATCCCCTTAGGGAGCAATTTGTAAGATTTAAAAGCTGTCTCACTAAAAATGGTACCACATCAACCTGTGACAAAAGTTATTCAACTTTCTGGAACTACACAGCGGGTCAAAATAAGCATTCATAAGAATGCTGTCACAGGTACCTCGAGTGTCTCAACACAAAAGATTTCAATGCAAGGTTGTCTTTATTCACTATCGCTTCTAAAGAATGAAAAATTTACATATATCATCATCATTTTGTACATTTGTTGCCGGTTTGCCAAAGAGAAATTATGATGAATAGCTATCAGTTCTTGTGTTTTCATAGTTTTGCCCCTAATCTTGCTAAGTATTCCAGATAGGTAAAGAACGCCCTTGTTTTGGTTTTGGTTATCTTCAGAAAATATGCATTTAGTAACAGAGAGGACTAAGCTAGTAGTTTTATTCTCTCAGGAAATTAGTGAGAAGTGTGACTGACTTTGTTTAGCTTAGTCAGGTGTCTGTTTCATTTTTTTTGTTGTTTTATTAACTAATTATGATTAAACCAAGGGATCACTTGTATGAATAACAGAGAGCTGGGGCGTTTTGTCACATTTTTAAACACAACATAACCTAAATGTCTTTAAATATTTCCTGCTTATCCTACCAGCTCTCAGTTGTTTACTAGTTGCACAGGTTTTTGGTGGGTTGTGTATGTGGGGTTTTTTTTTTACTTTTTCTTGCTTTGTAGCTAGTTCTTTACCTTTTTCCTCTCTTGTCCCCAACAAAATATCATGATTTCAGAATCAGTACCTTTTGGCATCAGTTTACCACCTCTGCAAATGACAATTTAGCATGGCACACAGGCTTTACTGACATGTTTCCTGGGCTACAGCACAGGGTTAAGGTGAGAAAATGCTAATTCAGCTCTGTTGTGAGGCTAACTAGTACCTTGGGCCGCAGCCAGAAATCAAGAGTCTATGATTTGTCAAGTTCATTTCAAGAAACAGTTTCACTATCAAAGAAACTGATTTTATGTACATAAACCTGATACGGAGAAACTTCAATTAACTGGTATTTCTAACAGAGTGAATGTCAGTCTTGATCTGACATAGTGGTCAGACCTTTTTAACAGATCGTGGAATTAGACATAACTCACCCTTTCCAAGTCCATTGCCTTGGAAATTCCAAGGTATTTCCAAGATCAGTATTTTCAGAAATAGTCTTCAATTTTGCTTTAGCGGTCATGTCATCATAACATTTACCTTTCCTCCATGTCATGAGTTACCAAACACTGTTTTAACTGATATATCTATAAACATACAGTGCTTGCAAAATAAGAAATCTGTCAACTGCCTGATTTGACACATCACTCTCATTTTACATTATTTTCCACTAAAAAACACATTAAGAAATTATCAGGCGTTCTCCATCAGATCTTGATAAACATAAACAAAATCTGACACCAACATTTTTATGTTTGAAAAAATATAAATGCATTCATTTCACCCAAAACTCAAGTAATTATTTAAAAGAGAACAAAAGTGTCAAAAAAACTAAGAATCCTAAAATTTTATTTATCATATCATTTACCGTGCAATGCTAGGTCTCTTAATATCTACATATTTATATCATTGCTGACATTAAGGCATAGAAGAGTCTCAGTGGCTTTCAGGGAACTAGTCACAATGGATGAAATTAAACACCTGTTCACGTGTTTGCAAAAGCTTAGATAATCCCATCCCATCTTCTCCCAGCTTCTGAGAATTAGAATCACTAGCAAGTAACTTGTGCATAGATGTATGTGTAAAATGATATAGATCTGCCTGGAGGATCCAATATTTGCTATTTCTGTTACTTGTAAGAATTGAAGGGTACCTCTTTCTTCCACCTTACAAGAACGCTCACTTTTAGTATTTTTAAGAACTATCTTCAAACTGCTTTTTCTAATAATGATTCTTTTGTCAAGCACTGCATTTCAGAATCACTTCCAGATTCAAATACAGTGGTGACAAGATTTACCCATACATTTAGTTTTCAGTCACCTTTGAATTTGTCTAGCTTTCCTAAGTGTACTGTAGAAGTTAAGAAACATACATGATTTTTAAGCCACCAATCTTTAAATGCTATAGACAAAAATTACATTTAAATTTCAAGATTATATTTAAAAAACCATCTTTAAAATTGACAGCTCTCCTACCTTTAAAAATCGTCCAATATACACTGAAGATGCAACATCTCCGAGAGCAAGACTTCTATCATTTTCCTATTATCCTTAGTCCTTAACTCATTATATGTACATTGGATATCATTTCCATTTCCTTCTATTTACCATAATCTAGAGAGGTACTAAAACTTAAAATGACACAAAATAAATCAGTACATATTTCTATCTGTTTTATTATGCTGTTATCAAAGAATGTTGCATCAAATTAATTAAATATAAGGAAGTGGGGAATGCAAAGCATTATTTATTTTCCAAAAGACAGAGGGAAAAAAAACCCTGAACGGGCTTGTTACATTAACTGGAAGCAGAACATCTGAAATAAAAATTACACTTTTCTTCCTAAACTCCACTTTACGAATGAATCATAAGTCCAGTAGGGGAAAAAAAATCTCATATTAATTGACCTATATTACATTTTTATAGTTGGAGCCCCAACCCACTACTTCCCCTAGCATGAAGGCAATTTATTTAAGGCAATTCATTATCTTTACCATCTAAACTAAATCCCTGCTTTATTTTAATAAAAAAAAAAAAGGCAAAACATTAGTCAAGGACTCATAAGACCAGTTCACTATAGAAACAATACATCTGATAATATATGTGGCATTATTCCAGCAAAGTTTAGTCCTGATGCTGCAAATGATAAAGCACATGAATTTAATTTATTTCAGTGAAAACACTCACATAAATTAACAAGAACATTTTTGTGTTTACACTGCTTTGATTTCATAACATTCCTACATGCAATTTCCTCTGTTTCAGCCACCTTATTTTAATCTTTGTTTCTGAGGAAAAGGTGAAAGATAAGTGGTGCCTCCACCCCCAAGGCCTAAGCCAATTTTGGGTTGATAGTGCAAGGCATTTACCACAACACATGACAAATATGAAAATGTCTAATGTAAAGGCACATCTTCATTTTTGTCAATCTAGCATGTAACCTAAGTGGAACAGAATGAAAATTAAACATAAAAAAAAATACAAATCATCAATATATTTTAAGACAGGCATACTGTGAAGCTGTCAAATGAATTATGTTAATTACAGGCCATCTCTAATTTTTAGAGCAGAGATTGCTCATACATACTTCTTATATACACACATTGCTCGGTAACGTCAAAGGGTAATCACTTAGCTAAACGATAAAAAATAGTTCAGATGAGAGCAAAGTTAGGACAGAGTGTGAAATTTAAGTATATTTCCATTACCACGTGTGAAGCACAGTGGTTGTTGAGGGCACTGAACTAACTGTAAGGTTGCTGTAAGTTTCTTCTCTAATTTCCTCTTCACCTTACTTTCCTGTCACTGCATTGCAGAACTCTGGCACTGAGTCACCCAAAACGTGCATGCACTGAGTCACCCACAGCTTGCATGCAGAGTGGCAACATTATGCCAAGGTCCGGATTTAGCTCCATTCCTTTGAATTTTCAGCTTGGGTTAGCTTCAGGACTATTCCTAATAAATTCCCCAAATAACTAAAAAATGAATCAATACCCATTTCTGGCTCATTTGTATGCAGATATCAGCAGGTGTTGAAGCAAAGCAACATTCAGAAGATATTAAATAAAATATTATAAATATTATAAATAATAATAAAAACAATAAACAATACAAATAAATACTTTTAACTCCTGATAAGAGAGAAAGCAAGCACAGAGTGGCAAGGACAGTAGCTGCAAAGGTTTTGCTACACATGCCTGCTGTGCCAGCTCCATGTCCTACTTGGGCTGTTCCTCCTCCTCCTCACCCCAGATCAACCAAGGGTGGGTAGCACATGTGGCAGGTGATAGACATCACAACTACTCATCTGTCTTAGGTAGTTCCCTGCCCAGAATTACGTGTAATGGCAGCTGTCATAAGCATGATGCCTGTGGGACAGCGTAAAACAGCATATATAATCTTATATATCATATAGTATAATTTTATATTCAAGAAACATATCAACCCCAAAACATCTAACACCAACCCTGTCATGCTCATTAGTGCAACAATAAAAATACTATATCAAAACCTAAGCAATTTACATAAATACATGTTTGGCTTGATCACTAAAAATTAGAGAGTAAAAAACAATTTCTCTTCTTTCACATCCTTCAGCATGCTGGCAGATTAAAAGCATGTCTGAAATTCAATTGAAGCTACATTAACACTGCAGACACTGAATGGCTGAAGGGAGAAGGGTCTTTCCAGCACGGTACACCACATCCTCAAGCACTGAAGGTCACCCAGGGAAGTACTATGTCAGTAGAGATGCCCTGATTTATACCAACTGCAGATTTGACTCAGCATGTACAAAAATTAGCCAGCCTGATCCCTGTCACACTGGTCAACTAAGACAATAACTCTTAGTTCATACCAATGAATGCTTTTCTTAGTATGACTCCGTAAGTCCTTTTAAAATAGATTTTACTTTGATTCTGCTACAGGACATTTCCTTTGACCTACAAAAAAAAGTGCACTGGCCTCTTAGATTGAGTCTTCTTGTTCTGAATAGGAAATATCAACTGCATCACTCACCAATTGAAAGATGTTTGCTCCTGCGCACATAATCCTATTGTTCAGTTGACTGGAGGGGTAATAGATTTTTAATGTTTTCTTCCTCTAGTATCTAACTATTACGGTAGCTCACAATAAAACAACTCATTTGGAAAATGAGTATAATAATTCCAAAAACCTCTGATTTCCTTTAGCTCTTTTTTTTCACTACATAGCAATACCTACAACATTAAATTCATATTTGCTCCATTTTTTAAAGCAAAAAACCCCAAGCAAGAACGTCTCCAGAAACTATATCCACTGTAATGAAATCCATAAGCAAGCTGTGGAATCTGTGCAATTGCATACAGAAGTTTCTAAGGACCTCCTTAGCAGTCTTTTCCAGTTCATCAGCTCTGATACATTTTCCTATATCCTCATCAACACTGTAAGGAGTGTTTTTTCAGTGGGGAAAAACCCACTTTTGGCTTCACCATAACATAAATGTATCATAATATTTCTTTCCTACACATAATTTTGGCCAAGTCACAGCAAGTATCTCAGCGCATCTACAGTACATCTATATTTTGGCATAAAGGGAGAAGGAGAGAGGTTCAGTTTCCTCCATATAACCTGGTTCCAAAACTACAAGCCCACCCTTTGTCTTCACTGGAAATGAAGCCTAAACCAGCTGCAAAACAGCTTTGGTATCCATCCGCATGCAGAGAGCACTAGCTGCTGGAGGACCCTGCATTCAGCGAGTTTCACCCTTTTTCCACCTGAAGGAAACAAGCCCACTCAGACTGCGCTCAACTGAGAGCAGCAAGGCACCAAGGTCAGATACAAAGCAAATCTGCACTCTTCAGCAAACCAAACTGCTAATGTCGATGCCCACTTCATGCACCAGTGAATGGATTAAAATCTAGTATTTTATGATGCTAAAAAGCTCAGAAATGCTAATAGGTCAATCCTACAAATATTATTATTATTCAATAAGGTACTGAACAACACTTAGTATTCATTTATTCTTAGTTATGCACATTCAAACATAAAGTAATAAATATTTTTATATTAACAAGTGCATTGACTTTTGACTGTTTCATGTTTACTGACACTTTTGTTAGCCAACTGCAATTCTTCGCACAGTAGCTTGATAACTGTGAGTACATTCAGGCTACCATCAGCCAGAGCTGCAACTCTGATCACAGTTGAGACAGATCTCAAAAAGCTCAACAGCATCCCATCCTCATAGACTGGAAACTTAGATCAGAAAGAAGCAATGTTTACTACTTTACTGTATGGCTTTGCCTCATGTATTTATGGATAAATAATGTCCTTGTCAATAATTCTGCTTCACTCTCTTCTCTTGAGGGAAAAAACAGCTGGTCATGAAAGGCAGAAAGCAATGGCACCCTGTACTCTGGAAATGCTTCCAAAAGGAAAGTCAAGGTTTTGTTCAATAACACCCTTCTCTCAATCATTCAGAGCACATCAACACAAAAAGAAAGAGGGGTTGCTGAGATTTTGTAACCTTCCAACCCTTTTCCCTTGCTGATTGCCACAAGGAGGCAGAGCCCATAAAGAAGAGTTAATCAGGAGGCTATCATACCTTATATTTTTGAATTTGCCTATAGATGGCATCTATCTGATAATTAGTAAATGAACAAACAAGCACAGGATTTTACCTCGTAGAAATCCATGCTGTCCATTTGATCAGTATATGTTAATTTAAATTATTTCCTGTGCACTGAATGCTGATATTTATATATATCTCATAAAAATAATAGGGTCTTCACAATGAGATCTTGCTACAGCAGGCGCTTCTTGAATCTTTGATGAGAAGCTTAGAGAGAAAATTGTATGCATGTGAGAACTGCCCAACCCTGCTGCATTATTTACCGATGCTTTATATTTACTATCGATGAAAAACCGGCTGAACAAGGAGGTTATACAGAAGCTACACT
>JANRGW010052392.1:0-20328 GCA_024733675.1 Psilopsiagon aymara | reverse complement strand
TCTTCTCCAGGCTGAACAGCCCCAACTTTCTCATCCTATCTTCATACGGGAGGTGCTTCAGTCCCATGATCATCCTCTTGGCCCTCCTCTGGACTTGTTCCAACAGTTCCATGTTCCTTTTATGTTGAAGACACCAGAACTGCACACAATACTCCAGGTGGGATCTCATGAGAGCAGAGTAGAGGGGCAGGATCACCTTCTTCAACCTGCTGGTCACACTTCTTTTGATGCAGCCCAGGATACGGTTGACTTTCTGGGCTGTGAACCAACCTGCCAGACTTCTTTTCAACTTCTCCAATCTCTTCCATTGTCCAAATTGGCTTTTTTTTTCATCCTTACTGCTTCCCACCAATTCCCAGCTGTTCCTCTGCTCTCAAAACAGGCAGTTTTGTCCTTTGCCTTCCTGGTGCCCTGAAATCGGCACGAGCTGGGAACGCTCTAGCACCCAGAGCCCAGCCCTGCACTGCAGCAGCCTGGAGCACCACTGCAGGGAAGATCCAGTTCAGCCAAGTGCTCAAGAACGGCCCAGGACAGTCAAAGCTTCTGAGAAGTCAAAAACAGGCTTCTAAGACCCATTCCACTAAACTTCGGATGCACTGTTTCAAGCCTGCAACTTTGCTCAATTTTGGGATATTTGGCTAAGACAGCAAGCAGCTCAGCCCTGACACGAACCTCACACCCCAGCAAATTTCAAGTCTCTACTCCAAAAGTTTTTGATAAATAAAACCATAGGAAACAGGGGTCTGTTAATGTGGCTGATACCCATATTCTCCAGCTCCAACTCAGCAGTGATCTGCTCTGATGAATGCTAAAAATAATACTGCCTTAGGCTTAGGTAGGCACACAGTGGTTGTAAGGAGGCATAGATGACATGGGTCTCAAGCATGAGAAAACCTTAATAATTTGAAGTGCCAGGACTGAAATATAAGATGTAATTTTGAAGAGATTAAACCACTGATGTTATTTCAAAGTCAAGCGCATCTACAAAACTATACTAAAATAACCACTTTGAAAGAGACATTTACATCATCTACCATCCAGATCCACAGTTTTACAGCCAATGTCTGAAAGCTAAGAGGGCTTTCTTTGGGACCACAACACCATCACACCGAACAGATACCTGTCAACGTTGAGGCGCTGCTGACAGCCGTGGAGGGGGTGGTGGGTCCAGCATCACCTTCCAGCTGCAGCTCCTGCTCCACAGGCTGTTCTGGAATGGGCACTGGCAGCCCTTCCCGTGACTGCACGGTGGATAAGAGCATCCCCTCGGACTGTGGTCTTTTGAGAACAGTTCCCTCGTCCTCAGTGGAGATGGCAAAACGGGGCATATCAAGAAGCCCTGAGCAGCGCCGGCGGACGGTCAGGGGTGGGCTGGAGTCGCTCTCCGTGTGTGAGGACTCAGACATAGACAAGCGCTTACGTAATCTAAGGGTAAAACCAAGACCGAGACCCTCAATTAACTTAGGAGGATAATGAACTTCAAAGAGCGAGAATAGCACACAGAGCCAACTCACAAAGTTGGAGCCAATTTAGGGTGAAGTTAGGAGACTGAGCTACATCATTAGGACTTAAAATAGCACAGACTTGGGGCACTCCCTGAGTTTAGATTTCCAATATATTCCATTGTTAAGCTTCTAAGAGAGGAAGGAATAATACCAAAGAAAAGTACAGCTCAATGAAGGTGATAATAAAGATGATAAAAACCACAATTACAAAATGCAAATCATTGTCCGTGTTCTTTTGGGAATCAGATGGCTTTTTCTTTCAAAGCTGCTGTGAATCTGAAGCCAGAAGGCCTGATGCAAGATGCACATTTGTTAAGAGTGTCATCTATAACTTTCTTCTTTTTTTTTCCTTTTTTCCTTTTAATTTAATCCTGTAATTCCAATCAGGAGTTACACAAAATGGGACACAACCATTTTTTTAAGGAAAGGTTGACAATTATTTCAGAAATGCTAGAAACATGGTGGATATCCAAAGTCTGGGTATTAATATATTTCACTGACCTTTATTACCAAAACACAAGAGTGTTTTGGATATTCTGAGCTTTGGAAACTTTGGACTTTGCTAATATTTTCTCTCATTTGTGACAAATGGTAAAAGCCTGGCCACACCACACTGTGGATTCACTGATGTGTAAGAAACAACCGCTGTTGGGACATCTCTGATGTACCTAGTTGTTCCACAGATTAAAGCCTTACTTAAGGTTATAATCCCTTTATATTCATTCAAAGTATTTGGCATAAATTTAGGAGATGTTAGTATTTAACAAAATACATTTAAGGACCATATCACTTCTACGCACTGATTTTATGACAAGGATGGTGAAACACTTGCACAGGCTGCCCAGAGGTATGCCACATCCCTGGAAACGCTCAAGGCCAGGTTGTATGAGGCTTTGAGCAACCTGGTCTAGTGGAAGGTGGCAATGCCCATGGCAGAGGGGTTGGACTAGCTGATCTTTAAAAGTCTCTTTCAACCCAAACCATTCTATGATTTTCAGCTAGCTATTCCCAGCTTCACTTGTGGAAACACACCATATAAAGCATTCCTGACTTAACACTGGTCATAGAAAGTTTTGGCACAGCTCAGATGCTATGAGAAACCAGAAGACTTGGTTCTATAGAACTTACATTTCAGGAGACCCAATCACCCAGCTGCGGTCTCGGCTCTTCAAGCCACCAAGGCTGTCCAGTCTGTCATCTTTTTCTTCACTCAGACTCCGTTTATTTGGTGGTGGAGTCTTCCTCTCTTCATGGATGGAAAGACGTTCCATGCTGCTGTACACCTGCATATAGCAAAAGATTTTCTATACAGAGAAAACAAACCTACATAGCCTTTTCTGATGAAGCGGCATAATCCCTTCTCAAAATGGAAGATATTCCCCAAGGGCATGAACTTGGCAATGTTTTTTAACTAAATAACACAGTGCAGATGTGACATGCTCAAAGTGTGCCAAGGAGGAAACGAAAAAGGCAAACTTCAGAAACACTGAACATGCTTTTCTACAACAGCATCCAACACATCTTCCCTGAAAACAGCCCAGCACACCACAGAAATACTAAGACGTTTTGAAACTACTCGATTTTAGCTTTCAACCATTCTCAAACTTAAGAGGAGATATTGCTAAAGTAGGCTCCACAAGCCTTGAAGGCTGGCATCTGGAACTTGAAATCTTGCTACACAAATTCAATTCAGTAATAGGCATCAAGCTCATGACCCCCTTTCATTATCATCAGTCTATCAGCATTGCCCCAAGCTTATTTCAGAACAAAAAAGTCCTGTCCTCCTCAAGGAATCCACTATAATGCTGACAGCTTAATGAAAGTGCCTTTCTTGGTTTTACAGCCGCCTTTAAATAATTAAATGATTAAGCAAAAAAAATCCATCCTTTTAAAACTACACTTGACTGTGGACCTGATTTACATAAGAAGAGATTAATGAAAATAATGTTATTAAAAATTCAGAGCATCAACAAGATAACTATTAATAAATCATATGGCTGAATTGTCAGACAAGAATTTCAAAATATAATGAGCCTTTTATGCCTCCCACATTACAAACGCTGTATAATTTCCCAGGTTTTAGAATAAATTCATTAAAAGTGAACTTTTTCTCTTTGTGGCAAAAACACTGAACCCTAAAGAAAAGCTTCAGTCTAGCAGATGAATAATACTCATGGTGACAAAAGGCAGGAAAAAAGAAACCCTTACATCCTCACTACAACTTTTTCAAAACCCCAGCTAATTCCTCAGGTCCAATTTTGAACATACTTTTGGTGATACAAATCAGGAGCAACTCCATAAAATTAATGGTAACTGTTACTTAAACCACTGTAGCCCAGCTGAGGACAAAGAAGCACAAACTGGTGCTTCAAAATCTGATTTCAGTGGTGGAAATCTGGAGGAACTGTCATGACAACCTGAAATGTCTTTCAGAGGTCTTCAGTAAAATTCCTACTCCCATGTTATCAAGAAGAGGAAAAGACAATTCATAGAGTGACCTGACCTCAAAACAGCGTTTCTTCTCCCCTCTGCCCCTCCCCTAACATACTTCATTTTATCCAAGCTTACAGTGGAGTTGTACTACTCTGAAGTGTCCAGAATTCCAGCTTTTATACTTCCAACCATCTGAGTAAGAATAAGAGACCTGAACCACCCGCACAGACCTGAAGCCACAAAGCATGGCTAGAGGGGACCTCCTCAGGGCTTCCTGTCCATTTCCCCACCTCAAAGCAGAGCCCATCTCTATTCTAACACCTGACAGATGCTTCTCTAACCTATTCTTAAAGGCTGCCAGAGATGGAAATGCTCCAAATTCTCCAGGCAACCCACATGAGGGCTTAATTATTGTTCCACATTGGAAATGACTTCTTACAGGCCATCTTATACATCCTTTGTGCCCATCATTTCGTATCAGGTCTGTGTAGAAAGGAAGACCAATGTACTTTCATTCTAGCAGTTATGTATTTGGAAACACATTAGGTTTTATGTTTTGTAGATCTTGGATTATTCTTGTTGCTTTCCTCTGGACTCTCTTTTACTGGTCCCAGTTTATTTTCAAGAACATTGCCCAGAACAGGACAGAGTACCCCAGATGTGGCCCTCCTACCACTAAGCAGAGGAAAAAGATTTCTCCATTTCCCTTGCAGAAAATATTCATGCTCTCCCAGTATGGCAGCTGCCTTTTTTGCTTCAATAAGTTGGCACATCTAACTCATGATACACTATATGTCCAGATCCTTCTCTTTCAAACTGTCACCTCACCTTTTGTTCATCAGGCTCTATTCGAGACAATAAATGATAGCAGAGGTGCAAGCTTCATCTGTGCTCTTACCACATGGGATCTCTTGGATTTTAGGCTCTTATTCCAAAATGCCAGAATCAATTTTCATCCTAATACTATCTTGTCACTTACTGGAAGACCCTTTCAGAATGACACTGTTCAAAGAAAATAAACTTTGGATACTACCTAAGCCAGCATCCAAGTCACCAGGAAAAACATCAGACTGTATCAGAGACAGAAGAGGCCTCTGCAGTACCCTGCATATTAGTGAAACATGAAGAAATACAAAACCTTATTCTCAAATTATTCTGGTACTCACCTTCCAATAGGCCACAGATTACCACAGAACAAACAACACATACAGGTTTTAATTTCTCCAGTGTATATTAAACACCGTGCAATCCCCAAACATATCAAGTGTATGACTAAAATCTACCTCATATGAAGCAATGAAGCTGGGTTCCTCCCTTTCAACAAGTCAGCGTGCTCCTACCTTGCTGAACCGTGGCGAGCATGAGGAAAACTGCCGAATTTCCACGTGATCATCATCATTAGTGTCCTCCTCTTCTTCCGAATCCAGGTGCTGGTACCGTTCTGAACGGGCTGTGCACAAGGCATGGCACATGGCATCAGTGCAAGGACTGGTGGTATCTCTCACACATCAAGCATTCCTACTTGTCTGTTCACCAAGAACTTTGAGTGCTCATATACCATGCAGGGTATTTTCCTTAATAACGAAACATACCCAGCCAGTTTTGCTCATTTGTACTCAGCAGTGCAGAATACCTCCTTGCTACTGAATTTATCTTATATCATCAGCTGTATTAGATTCTAAAAGCAGCTGCTACTCAGCAGGTGTCTAATCCTGCAGACCCTTTGTGGTAGGGCTATTTCTTCTCTGTTGCAAACAATCATATGGAAGGAAATACTGAACCAATTCACTGTCACAATTTCCTTGCACAAAGCCTGTCCCGCAACCAAGCTTTCTTTAACAAAATAAAAATATCTACCCCCTAAAATATTTCCTCTTCTCTCTCCTACAACTAGAAAAAGGATTAGATTTTCTTAAAGAAAACAGGCAAGCAGCCAAGACACAAAGCTATTTTTTAATGCAAAAATCTAAACTGCCTCCTAAAAGAGATTTTGTGCTTTGAGATTTGCAGCACTGGATTTCTAAGCAAGCCACATTGGATTTTGAGGGGTGGGTGTTAATAAGTTTGGCCACAGAAGGCTGATAGCTATACTGAGCCAAATTTGATGCACTGTATCAGCCAGAAAGCCACTTCTATAAATTCTAACTTTTTCTGCATTAGGGTTTATAACAGCAACACCAACTGTTATCAGTGTCTGTGTGAGATATTCCCTAATGTCAGAATTCCAGCCTTCATAAAAGACTCACATCAAAGTCACCCTGATAACCTGCCGAGCATGCCTGGGTACTTGGGAAGTTTGCCATCATTCCTACTTGACAGACCCAGTGATTTGCACCACTGAACATTACGTGGTGCTTTTATTCAGCAGGATCCACTCACAGTTGCTGCACTCTGCTCCTCCCAATAACTGACCCAATGCAGCGACCAGAGCTCAAGTTTTCAGTCTCCAGTAAGCCCAGTCAGTGGTGTGAACACACCATCACCTTGGCTACTACATGTATGTGGTACCAATACAACCTCAAACTATGCAAAACACACCTCAGCCCCTCTGCACAACTTGACTCTAATTGCTCTCTGCAGCACATATATGGAGATTTATCAAATAAATTACCTTTCTCTCCATCCTACCCCAAACCTAGAAAACTTATTCCCCAACTGGAAGAGCACTGTCTAAAAGGATCATTGCTCCTGCAGTCTGGCAGCAGAGGGCTTGAAGGCAGGCTGCTTTCTCTCTGTCTCCCTTAGCACAGCACAGCACAGGAGCAGAGCACAGATGTGCTTCACACAGAGTTAGCCAGTCCCATAGCCTTAGGAGAAGGATGGAAGAGATTCCACTGAAGTAGGGCAGAAGTTTCCATAGTTCAGGGAACTTAAATAGTGCAGCATCATCCTGTGCTGCAGCAGGAGTTGGGGAGAGACCCCTGCCTTGACCAGTGACAAGCCCAAGCCTTTTCCACCTGCTCAGCTCCCAAAGTCAAATGAGGAAAGCTGGGGAACAGAGGCTCTGGGCACAGAGACCTCTCCATCCCTCACATGACACTCCTCTCCCAAGAGCACTGACTGGCGCTTATCTGGAACTACCAGGAATCCTACATAGCATGGATTCCACGGCAGTTCCCAGACATTTATACACACCAGACAGGCACTTCACTTCATATCTCATTAGAGTTAGCCACACTAAAATAAGGTGATATACTTGCAGTGAAAATAACTGAAATTACTTCAAATAAGACTCTTCCCTACATACTTGTCTGCAAGGGTTAGGGCTTGTTTGTTTTATTTAAACTATATTGGCAGACAACAGCCACTAGGGATAGATAATACTGCTCAACAGCTCAAGAAAGTTGTATTTACCAAATGCTTTGGAAGTATTGTAAGAAACACAGCATAACAACTGCAGCACCTCTCACTGCAGGGCCATGGCTGGCAGGACCACAGGCCAACTGACTTCAGCAGCATTTTTTCATTTAAAATTCCTTTGCTTTCAAAGAACCCTTACCTGGCATTGAGCAGAAACCTACAAAAGCAACTTCCATCAAGTGTTTCATTCCACTTCTACCAATGACTTATCTCTAACAACTTCAAAAATGAAATATGCACAAAACCCAGGATGTCATTTAGGCTGAATCTTTACTCTTACTGTCAAAATAGCTTGTGTCATCCTCAGATTCCAACTGTGGGATGAATTCAGCTTTCTGTCGAAGTAATCCATTCCAGTCCAAATCTTTAAAGAACCGATGCTGTTTCACTTCAAAGGCACTACCTGAAATAAAGCATCTTTCATTGTAGGGTATTTCTTTCAGCATTTGCATAATAAGAGAAATCAAACCCTAAAAATATCAAGAGCCTAAAAGAATGTACCCAAGTACAATTAAGTACCTGGAGTCCTTTTCCCAAGAATTTTGAGTCCCAACTTATCCTTTTACCAAAGTGGTAATAGAGGATAAAATCTGAACAAGATTTCCTCCTTCTCACCTCCTCTTCTTGTTTAATGTCAATACATGAGTAAACTGGCTGGAAAACAGCATCTGTTGTTACATTCCACACAAGTGCAAGATTAAGAACTAATTAACATCTTAATTTAAAATTTCCAAGCTCTAAATACCATCTTGTTCATAGCTGAAAAATGAGCAGACTCAGAAAGCACTTAGCAGGAGTGGCTCCACTGTCATGAATAAACTCATTCATGTGCTTAAAACAAGGCAGGGGCTCACCTATCTTACTGAATCAGTATCTTTTGATATTAAGCTCAGAAGCCTGGGTACCCAGAAGGGAAAACTAGGGATTATCTGTCTCCTAGCATATGCATTTTTTTTTTCAAATGAAATTAATATTCATAAAACATGCTACTGTCTTTTTTAAAGAAGAATATAGCAGATAAAAGGTTTGCTGAGTGCCAGTGGCACTACAAGATGCCAAGTGGAGCAGCAGTCTCAGCATTACAGGTATATAAGGAATCAAAAAATCAGTCCATCAACTCATTTCATAAGGCAAGAAACTCTACATCTTTTCCATGACAGCAACATCTTTCAAGTACATGGATTTGAAGTAAAGAAAAACATGTGAAAACCATCTGATATCATTATTAATTCATGATCTATTCAGCACCCTTGTGTGCACACGTGTTAAGTCTGCAGAATACATGCACCTTTTGGAACTGCGATACATCTGAGTTTTTATTTTACCCTTAAAGTGTAGCTTCCAATTGAAAATCTAAAATGAAATCAAATTAAACAAATCAACAGACAACCTGGGCTGTGAAGCCACAGAACTGAACGAATTATTTTAAAACAAGAGTGCAGCTACAGATTATTTTTGGTAACTCACTACCAGCAAATGAGAAGTGTTAGCTTGTAAAACTATAAATCTGACATTAACATACAGAAAGACTGATGTGCACATCCGACTTTGCCAAATTGATTATCAGACTTTTTTGTATGTTTGGAGAATTCCACAGTACAGGCCCTCTAGGAATGAGAAAGTTTTCATTTATTTCATTGCACCCAGGAATTCACATCCATGTAGGGGATTAAGCCCCTAGTCAAAGAGAACTTCAAAGAGAGCTGGTTATACACTGTTCAAATGGAGACAACAACCCTCAAGCCTTTAAAAGAACAGTACAAAATCGAGCAGTTATATTGCCAAGCTGGTGGTGCCCCTTTCTTGTGTGCCAAACAAGACAGTAATATCTGTCTGACTCATGTACAGTCTACACTAATTCTCTTCATCACACACGATTCATTGAACCCAGTACAAACGGTTTTCCAGTTCTAGATGTGCATTTTTCAGCATGGGTCGGTATGCAAGGCTGGCAAGGTAGATACTTTTCCTCCTTCTGGGTAATACTTTCCTATGCACAAGGTTCCTACCTGTTCCCATTCTTTCCAAAGGATTTTGTCGAAGCAGCTTAGAAATGAGGTCCTGAGCATCTGGTGGCAGTGCATCATCACCTTCTGGCCAGGCAATTTCATCTGGAAACAAAAAAGAGACTTGACATTTTCTACCCGCTCCATGACTGATTTGAATAACCATTCACAACCCCATACCTTGAAATGTTCAAGTACTGCCCCAGCATCACAAATACCCTGAATTCAGCAGCTTGCATACTTAATATAATTCAAACATTGACATTTTCCAAAATGCATAAAATTCAGCGTCAGCTAAAGCTGCTGTCAATCAAAGCAATGCTGGTGGAGAAAAAAAGCAGTAAGAACTCTATTAATAAAGTATGAAATGGGACTTCCATGACAATCCATAAACAAAGACACTGACAATACTGCGGCTGTATCTTGTGCCTGCACATTCCAAACTTGTTACACTTGGAACAGAGAACAATTCCCAGGTAACAATTCCATGCATCGTATTTAGTTCTTTGCTGAAATTTGCTTTTTACAAAGGACATTTTCCAAGTGTGTTAAAAATTTACTGTTTCAGAAAGCATTCCCAATAGGAAAGGTTTTCACTGGCGTATTCACTGAGAGAACACAAAGCAATCATTCGTCCAACTCCAAGCAGGAGACAGGTTTACAAAGCCACAAGATGTGAAGGTACTGAGTACAACAGCTTCAATGCGTTTTGCTTAGAACTTCCTTTTTATTTCACCTATACAACAATTACTAATTGACTGACATTTGCATCTAGAGAAGAAATAACCAAAATCAGGCTGAATTAGACCAGTTGGCAGCTGTTCCTTTCATATTCTCCATCATTTAAGTTAAAAGATGGAACAGAAAACATTCTCAAACACTTTTCTCCAATCCCAGAGGCATCTGCATGACTCCCATACCACGCACAATGAAAGAGCTATCTAGCAAGACATTAAGCAACTCAACAACTCTTGATAGCTGAAATCAGACAGATGCTACTTTGACATAGAAAGATAATGTTTCAAAACTAAAAGCCATTATTTTACTTTATACCTAGTCCTTTCTGACTAAACTGTGGATCCTTGTTATTTTCAAGGTTTTACTTCACAGCACATTTTGAAACCCCACCAGAGACAGAACAGAAACATACCACTAATCACTTGTCCAAACAGCTCTTCAGGTGTGTCCCCGAAGAAGGGAACACAGCCAACTAGAAACTCATACAGGATAACTCCCATGGCCCACCAGTCCACTGGCTTCCCATAGCCCTGGCGCAGGATCACTTCTGGCGCAATGTATTCCGGAGTACCACAGACCTCAAGAGAAACACAAGAAAGCAATTAACTTAAAAACTGCCAAATTCACATCAAGGTTTATTCTTGTCTTTTTTCTTTCCCCCCTTAGAGCATTACAAGGAAGTTATTAATGTTCTGCCACTAACCACTTTATGCTGTGAACTTACCTTCCATGGAGTCCGTATTTGAGGAACACATTACCTACACACAAATGATATCACATACTATTAAATGTTCCTCATATGGACATGCCAGGTAAGGAGTTTTCTGGTGCACATACTGTAAAGCATATGTGAAAAATGCACATTCTGTGTGTATAGGTCTGTCTGCTTGACGGATGACTACTGGCACAGCTACAGCTACAAGGAACTCAAGTTTTGACAAACTTCTCGCATCTCTGTGCTAGCAGAACCTAGTTTCACAGATGCAGGATTAGCAGCACAGCATGATTACACACTCCAGCATTTAAACTTGGGAGGTACCTCTGGCAAAGACAAAGGCTAAGGAAATCGTATTGGAAGGTCTAAGTCGCCTGAGTCTGAGAAGCAGCAACAATATAGTTGTAACACTGCAAAGTGCAAGACCATGATCTTGTGACCAAAGTTCTGCTAGAAAAAAACATAATTACTCAGAAGCAAAGGCAAAACCACCATAGGATGATTATGAATTAATACTTGGTGCAGCTAAAAAAGAAAATTCAGCTGTGATCTGAGGTATTTTCAGAAGAAGGAAGTATTTTTTAATACCACTATACAAGGCATGGCGAGCCTGCATTCAGAACAGCACCATTCCTGCCAACTATGGCCAGAAAATAGCAACTCAAGCTAAAGGAGGTATACAGAAGTGCTGTTCATTCATCAAAGGAAAATCTATCTTGTTACCAAGAACAATTTTGCTGTTTAACCCTAGCAAAATGAAGACTAAGGAGAAAAATGACCCTTAGTAAATATCATGGGGATAAAACCCAATGTTTAAGCCATCAGACAAAATCACAAGAAACATACAGAAACTTGCCATGAACTCTCTTAGCACCAGAAGGGGGAGACCGTGGAACAACCTTCCAGCAAAATCTGTGTAATGCCTCTAAACCAATGTCTGTTCACACCTGCACTGCTGCCTGGGCCACACTTTCAATATCCTAAACTAGGAGCTGAGGTGCACCATTCCAAAACGTGAAGCTGAAATACCAAAAGATGCCAATTTATGCACAAGCATGAGAATAGACTTGTGTCTTTTCCTCCTACTCTACAACACAGAGCACAGCATCAAGGCACAGAGAAAGTGCTATAAAATCCCATTCTAATCCAAGAGAATCTAGCATTTGATCCCACATCAACAGACAAAACTTTTCAGCTTACCTGCTTGTCCAGGAATTCCCTGGTATCCTTCTCAATGTGTCCCTCGTAAAGATTAGTTGTAAGACTCATTAACCCAATTTTAGACAGTCCAAAATCTGTTAGCTTAATGTGACCCATGGAAGTTATCAGGAGACTGGAAGAAAGAGAAGCAGCAAAATAATCCAACATTCAATTAATTGTTTCCCCAAAGCAATTTAAAAAAGAATATAGGATAATGCTAAGCAAGTTCTCAGCGTTACATCCCCATCAAACACCTGGAAGGAACCTCCTATTAACTATAGGGCAGCCAAGGCACTAGAAATCAGACTTCACCTTCTGCCATAATTTCATCAGTGTAGCAACAGCTTTGAAATAGTATCTGAAGATGTTCTTCCCACCCTTTCTCAGTGTCTATCTGCTTCTACATCAGTAACAAGAGACTCCATAAAATCTCCTACATGTCAGATGCCACTGAAGGCCTCTATTATCTCCAGCCCCCACGTCCCCCGCCTATGGAGAAAGACCATAAAGAACTGTCTCTCCCCCTCCAGCTTCTGAAGAGCTAAAGACTTACTTATCAGGTTTCAGGTCACGGTGAACAATTCCATAATTGTGTAGGTACTCCAGTGCCAGAACAGTCTCTGCAAAATACATCCTCGCCATATCAACAGGCAGTGCACCAATGTTCTTGAGAAGTGTGGCACAATCACCTCCTAAGAAAAAAGTTGAAAATATGGCACGGTGAAAGAACAGTTATGAGGCTCAATCTCAACTCTCTCAGCCTGAATTCTAAAGCTCTCTGTACATTCTGACTTGAGTTTCATATAAACATTAAAATCTCAGGAAAATCTAGATGTTGGGCATGCTTGCTCAAGAACTGCACAGATGCCATTTCCAAACCATTAACCAAGCCTTGAAGAAAGAGCAGTTCATGACTGTCTGGCCTCTCTATAAATTTCTTTGCTTCCCACCACTGAGATACATGCTACTTCTGATACACAAGCTTCTTAAAATGGTGAGTAAACACCTCTACAACTACTAATTGGCTCTTTCTATGCATGGGGAGGCAGCCTTGCCTTTGAACACAGTGAGAGTAATGCAAGTAAGTCTGTGGGTGCCTGATTTGAGCTTCTTCAGGAACACTGCCCACACTTTCATTTGACCTTCATCTCTACTTACAAATAGAAATCCATATTACATTTTTTTATGCCAGTACATCTGTTTTCATTCCACTAATTTATCTGAAAGAGCACTGATACAATAACTATAAGCTCATTTCTCACAAACATTCAGCCAAGCAAGGCAAGCATAAGAAATTAATCCTATCCACCAGTGGAAATATATTGCTTACAATAAGATACAGAGATAAAATAAAATCAGATAATATTCGAAAGAATAAGCAAAACAAACAAAATAACCCAGCATAAAACAGCACTGTAATTTAAATAAGGCTGCTCAAGAATAAATGCTATGTTGCTTGGCAATGCTTCTTAACTGCCTTTTTTATAGCTGCAACACCAAGCAAACATGCTATGGATCTAGCCCTGCCATCCCACTGGAAAGACAGAGGGTTTCTTTCCAATGAGGACTGTAAAGCCCATACTTACATCTGACCCCAGCATTGTAGCTTTATGTTTCCTCAGCTGCACTGCAATCATGTTGAATCAGACACAGAGATTCACAAATGGCGTATGTCCTTATCCTAAACTGTACTGGTGGTAGAATGAGTCATTTCACTGGCTCAATCCGAAGCAATCTATACACTCCTGCCTGAGTTCCCCTGCAATTGCAGGGCTGACCCAGGTCCCTTTGCAGGTGCATATAGAGACAACCATACCTTCCACATACTCCATAACCATGCACAGGTGGCGCTTGGTCTCAAAAGAGCAGAACATGCTGACCACAAAGGGGTTCTCAGCAAAAGTCAAGATATCTCTCTCCACAAAAGCCTGCTGGATCTGGTTCCTCAAAATTAGGTTCTGCTTGTTGATCTTCTTCATGGCAAAACGTTGACGAGTGGTCTTGTGTCGCACCAGATACACAGCTCTAGAAAACCACATACCAAGAGGAAAAGTTCCATTTTAAGTTCAAACTTGTTTGTGGTTGGGTTATTTTTTTGCTTGCTTGTTGGTTGGTTTTGTTTGGGTTTCTTTATTTAAACAGTGATGGCAACTGCTTTGGATAGATCCTGACAGACTTATCTGCAACTCTATGTCAGTGCCAAGCTCCCCCTGAAAAGAAGGAACCCTGTGATGCTTCCTTCCAGAAGCTACTCTGTCTTCTTGAACTAAGCAGCATTTTCGCTGATATGACTAATGAGGTATTTCAGACACAAATGTCACAAACTTCCTTAAGCATTGCAGAGGGATGTAATTTTCAACACTACAGTCATCATTCCACTTAAAAAAATGGTCCAAAATGTATGGAATAGGCAGGATTTCTTTCTCAGCTCCGTAAAATTAATTTGACTCAACACAGTCACCAGGGATTTCCTTCAGTAAAGTATCTGTTACATTTCTATCATTTGCAGATCATTAGATTCCTGCACTTTAATAATACAGTTTGCAAATAAAATTTTCATCCAGTTTGCCTGCCTTATTGAATCAGTACTTGTTTCCTTTTCTCCAAAGTATATTACATTTAACATGATACTGTGTCCTACCAGCAGCTGACTATAAAACATACACAGGATAAAGACAGACACAAGTAACAGCCATACAACCACTTCTCTCCCCTCTTTTAAGCCAAGTTACATTTAATGGGGTCTGTTCAGAAATATCACTGAAGAGACAGAGAATCTTCTTGTCCAACATTACGGCTCTTTGACAAGTTCCATTGTGTCTTCACTGACTAAAAAATACGCTTCCACTTTTCTCACATATAACTTCAAAAAAACCCCGAGTTGCTGTTAACTAAGTACCCACTTCAACAAAACACTCAAGCACATGCTCAAGTTTTGCTGCTATGACCTACTGAGTATCGCCGCTTTTCAGTTACAGCCTAATGATTTCCCTGGTAAGGATTTATGAACTGCAAAGTCAAAGAACCATCTTTAAAATTCAGACAGGTTTGTATGCGCAGTCAAAATTTTAACCAATCAACCTCATTTTGGGGTCTTCAATGGATAATAAAATCTAATGGCATTTTTACTGTATTATTTCTCAGAGCAGATTTGCCCCGATGTAATTTTAGTATCTGAAGTGCTTACGAACAGCCACATTACACATAAATTCTGAACACATGGAAGAATAGAAAAGCGGAAGACATTTCTCTCTCAATATTCTTGCTGTTTCAACGAATCATCAATGAAACATCAATATATTTGCAGCTACAGAATTTTACCCTCACTCATTGAGCCTTTAACCAAATACAAACTACAGGACTTAACCAAACAGCATGAAAGGAAATGCAGACTGGCTTAATAAGCAATAAGGAAATTGGTGCAAAATAATTTTCTCAGACCATGTAACTACATTTTTTTTACTCTTAAGGATCTCACAATAAACTTAGTAATAATATTTTTACTAGAGACAATGTTTAGGGAAAAGGCTTTCACCAATTCAAGCTAAGGAACTGAAGTGTCTGTATCTTACCTACCTACCAAAAAGAAACAGTGCAGAAACAGTTCCTGGAAAAACAGGCTTAAGGATACAGTCTGGAAGGGCTTCAGAAAACTTGCACCACAGAAGGATTAGGAATACCATACTCTGAAAACTTTAATGCAAGGCAACTAATTTTTACAAAAGGCTCCTGAGCTGGAAGCTGTGCGTCAGTTCAACACAATATAAGGACTTCACAGCCAGGAACTATGTCCAGGTACAGGGGCTATTGTTTAAGAAACCCTGAGAACATACAAGAAATGGTACCTCCCAGAAGAATGCAGACGACATCAGAAGTGTGGGATCTGTTTAAGACCCAAGCAAAATTCATTTATGCTTTGGACCCAACAAAAATGAATCATTCACAAAACATTGCTATTGCCCTTCACTGGGTAGGACAATAATATTTTCTTCTGAAGCAAAGTGTAAAAGCCTTACCCATAAGCACCATTACTGATCAGTTTAATAGTTTCAAACTCTTCTTCAGATGGAGTTTTCTTTGACTGGACAGAGGCCCCACGGCTCTGGGGAAAGAAGAAAATGGAAATCAGGAGCAGGAATTACTTAATTCTACACATCACCTTTTTGTGCTTTTCTTCTTTAAGCAGCATTCACCCAATCTCAACCCATATCTAAACATCTGGAGTTATCTGCCTGTATCTCCAGGACCCTTGCAGATTATCTCACAGATTATTAGCACCAAAAGTCAGTGGACAGTAAGATTCAGGCCCTTCCTCAACATGACATTTTAAAGGACAATAAACAACTATGGATCCTTGAAACTCAGAGATTACCCAACTGAATTTTTCCAATCATCTGTTACTGAAGTCAACTCCCTTCAAACCCCATTGCATTTTACAAATGCAGCCACAAAGAACTTCTCCAGATGTTTTTTGTTTGCAACTCAAAAAAACCATCACCAGAACTTGATGATAATGCCTGTTTGGAACTTTTAAGCATTTCATCACCACAGGATAGAGATTTCCACATTTTTATGAGTGTTTTAACATGTTCTTTTAAATATCAGCACTTGGGTGTTTTTTTAATTAAAATTACTCTGCATTATAATTAATTCTTTATTGCAGACTACTTCTTTCCAGAGATAAAAAAACCCAACGTGCTAGACAGAGTGAGTATTACTGCTTTACCTCGACTGAATCATCTGTCTCAGGAGTGTCTGGGCTGTCATAGCTATTCAGCTGGGCCATTTCTGAAAAGAAAGAGGAAAGATTATTCCTAATGATCTCAATCAAACACTATTCTCTTTGTTTATACAAGACAAACAGGATTTTAAGAGGTGCTTGTAGATGATGAAGGACATTTTTTCCCTCTGTAAAAAGTCACCCCAATTATACAGTGATAACCTTTAACATTGTAGAAGCTGCAGGCAGTATTTTGTATAAAGATGAATATAATTAATCGCTCTAATTTCAGCCTGACTTATTTGAGATGGTTTCTATAATAAGTAAAAGCAATAAATGCATGTTTGGGGAAACTGCTCTCTAGTCAATATTAAAAGCTATTCCATGCATGTATGTCTGCGTATAGCCTGGTGGCACCTCTGTACTCCTGAAAAGAAAATGCATTACACTTCAAACAACCTCCCTGCATGAAATGTGTCTGATTCTGCAAAAAGCTGAGCAACTGCAAACTGGGAGAAAGTCCGTTCAGGCTGCTCAGCTGCCTTAGGAGATGCTATAAACTTTGCAAACCGAAATCCTACAGTAACTACTAGTCTCTGAACAGACATCACTGACATTTCTGGGTGCCCTCCTTACAGAAAGGAAATAAGGCACCTTGACAACTCCACACATTCCTAAAGAAAATTTGACTTTAGTAAGGGGAATTAATGATGGAAAGGTTCTCTCCCATGACAGGGATCAAAGGAAATTTCCCTTTAATGTCAGATTTCAACAAATGCTCTTAAATTGCATTTAGCAATCTCTAGTAGAAATTTTCCCGAAGAGCTCTTCACTTGAAGTCAACCTGTCACTGACATTCTGGTAAACACCGTAGAAGTTAAACTAGTCCTATCCAGACGACTAACTTACGCTAAAATTATGCTCTCCAGAGAAAACAAGAAGTACAGTTCAATCACTGAAATGTTCCACAGTAACCTCCAGTTTCTGCCACACTTTCTATTGTTGCTGAGCAAGCTATGCATGCTCCTAATACTTGTCACGGGATCAGCAAAGTGCCAGGCAGAAATATCAACTCACAAATTCCAAAGGTAGGATCTTTTGGGCCTCTGTACATTTATAGCGTATTCAATTTACCATATGGAATTCTGGCACCTAGCAGAAAAGCTGTTACTCTTTTTAAAGCATTACTCTCTTTAGTTTCATTGCTACGGGAGACGTAAAAATACAACATTATCTCCACCTAAAAATCTGCACTAGTCCTGGTTTCTTCTGGAAAATCACAACAAATACACTTTTCCCAGAGAGGACAACAAAGTGAGATGATAGGATACTTTCCAAGCAGGCCACCAGCAGGGAGGTAGATCGTTAAAGTAACGGGTAGATTTGCTTTTACTGTCCAACAGCACAGAGAAAACAGTTAAATCATAAAGCCATTTTCTAACATTGTTTCAGCTATAATAATACAACACAGGGAGACACTATTAACATCGTAAGTAAAGGATTGTCACTATTGATGTGTGATCATTAGCCCAGAAACATTCCTTTGAGACGTGTGGCTGGAAAGGACAGCCTAGAATTTGACAGCAAACAGGAAAATAAGGAAAAATGGCCTAGAAATTAAACCAGTAAAACAAAAGCCTCCTTCAGCTATGCAGTGATCAGGTTATCTGGTTATCCCTTCAGCAGTTTGGACAGTACAAAACAGGAGTTCTCACCCTCCAAGGGATCCCTGGTGAGTCCCAGCTGGCTGATAATATAACGAGGAATGTCACATTTAATTCCTTGCCCTTCCTTGGCATGGCCTTCTGCAGCTTCTAACAAATGGTAGAACTCTTCAGGATCAAACTCCTAGAGGAAGGTGGTGAGAAAAACAGAGAGAGGTAAATGACTCAGCTTTACAATTACAAAAGTTTCTTCCCCCATATAGGAGATTCCTCAGAAACATCCAAAGTTAATTCTGGCCTCAGCAGTGATACAAAACATTTGCAGTTACAACAAGTGAGTCAATGCATTCCACTCTGCTCTGCAAAAATGGCAGACGTTCACAGCCTGCTGGATGTTCACTGGCTCAGATCTGCAAATCAAAACAGGAAAAGGACTGGAGGGATTTTTCATGAACCTATAATGGACTACTGCAAAATAATGTCATGACAACATAAGCGCCGGTGTGGACACACCTCCTGATTTTGTCACATTGAGGTGTGCCAGGAAAAGGTCTGTGATGAGGACTGAAACGCCTTCTTCTGCCACCTCCATCTGACAGGTGAGTTAAGCCAATATAAACCTCTCCTGCTTTCAAATGTCACTTCTGATCAAACCATACACCCACCCAACACTGTAACTGTCCTGAACTTAGCAACTGCTAATAAAATGGTTAGTAAAATAGCAATTGCTATTTCATCAGAAGTGAAGATTTCACTTTTTATGAGAGAAATACTGCAGCAGTATTTCTTGTACTATTCAATAGAAGATCATCTTATCTCGGTCTTAGTGTCTGTGATCTCTAAAGGCAAAAAAAAGAGGCTATAAGAAGGTGTGATCTCTTTCACTAGGCAAACAGATACGCTTGGAAATAGAAGACAAGCTGTTGGCAGCAGGAGCACCCTGCTTAGAAGCACGTTCACTTGTTAACTTTAACTCTCCCCTACAAACCTCATCATTCACCAGCAATGAGCAGCTTTGTCAAGACTCTTCAGAAATGTTCTAGTGAAATGGGAGGACAAAAGGGGAAGTTACAGCATACAGCTGTGAGGGCATCAGGGCAGAACTGGTCTGAGTGTGGCCAGCAGCATAAGACAAAAGAGAGCACAGAACTGTAAACAAGAAAGAGAACTTAGAGATTGTGATGATATAAAGACATTTGAATGGTTATAGAGAGACAGAGAAAAGACACACAACTTGACTGCTCTAAGCAATATATACATGATGTCACCATATATATACACATATATAATTTACATATATGTATTATAACAAAATAATATATATGATACAGGGAAATAACATGATACAGGTGAATGGGAAGACATAGTTTTCTATGGAACTGGAGATCATTTATTGGTGAGTAAAGGACAGAAGAAAAAAGTCTGGTGACAAAAATTCAAGCATACAAAAAATTAAGAATTTAAATAAATTCCAGTTCTGTCCTCTTTTTAGCAGATTTATTTAACCATTTGAATATAGAAGAATGAAAGCCACTAAACGGAGGCAGGCACTATGGAAAAATAAACTGGAAAAAAGAATAAATTACATACTTTTTCCCAAAGATGGTTTCAGTGACACACAAAACATTATTTTCTTGAAGCTCCAGAGATTCACAGCCCGTAAATGAACATTTCACAGTCCAACAGGTAATAAAAAGACTGAAGCCAAATAACTAATGCTTAATATTTAAATGCCTTCATCCCTATTACAACAATCACAACCATTACAACCACCACCTATGTGATCAGTTACTTAACTTCCAAGGAAGAAATACAGATGAGCTTTGTTACTAGAACTGTTCATGAATTCACAAACAATTGAAACTAAAGGTTAAGCTGCAAAAGAAGTATGTGAAACAATCAAAATGACACATAGAATCATAGAATGGTTTGGGTTGGAAAGGACCTTAAGATCATCTACTTCCAACCCCCCTGCCATGGGCAGGGA
>JANRGW010052391.1:0-18816 GCA_024733675.1 Psilopsiagon aymara | reverse complement strand
GGGCTGCTCTCAATCTCTTCTCTGCCCAACCTGTAGCTGTGCCTGGGATTGCTCACACCCAGGTGTAGGACCTTGCAATTGGCATGGTTAAAATTTATCAGGTTGGCATCAGCCCACCTCACAAGCATGTCAAGGTCCTCCTGGACGGCATTCCTTCCTTCCCTCCAGCGTATCAAGAGAACCACTCAGCTTGGTGTCATCGGCAAACTTGCTGAGGGCACACTCAATCCCACTGTCCATGCCACCAACAAAGATGTTGAACAAGACCGGTCCCAACACCAAACCCTGAGGGACACCACCCGTTACTGTCCTCCAGCTGGATATTGAGCCATTGAGCACAACTCTTTGCGTGCTGCCATCCAGACAGTTCTTTATCCACTGAGTGGTCCACCTATCAAATTGATGTCTCTCCAATTTAGAGACTAGGATATCATGTGAGACAGAGTCAAACGTTTTGCACAAGTCCAGGTAGATGACACCAACTGCTCTACCCCTGTCCATCAGTTCCATAGCCCCATCATAGAAAGCCACCAGATTGGTCAGGCAGGATTTCCCCTTAGTGAAGCCATTCTGGCTGTCACCAAGCACCTTGTTGTTTTTCATGTGCCTCAGCATGCCTTCCAGGAGAATCTGCTCCAAGATTTTGCCAGGCACAGAGGTGATGCTGACTGATCTGTAATTCCCATCCATTTTCTCCTTCTTGAAAATGGGAGTTATATTTCCCTTTTTTCAGTTGTCAGGTATTTTACCTGACTGCCATGATTTTTCAAATATGATGGACAGTGTCTTAGCAACTTCATTTGTCAGCTCCTTCAGGACCTGCAGATGGATTTCATCAGGTCCCATGGACTTGTGTGCTTTCATGTTCCTAAGATGGTCTCGAACCAGATCCTCTTCTACAGTGGTCCCAGGGTCTTCATTCTCACAGTCCCTGCGTCTGCCTTCCAAGACTTGCGTGGTGTGGTCAGAGCATTTGCCAGTAAAGACTGAGGCAAAAAAGTCACAGAACAGATTTCGGTGTACATAAAGATGCTTTGACATAATTTTCAGTCTTCCAAAGAGGCAACAGTCTCATGAAATGAATCAATTTATCACAAAACAAAGGTCCAGTCTCCTACCTCTTAATTTTTCCCGTGTACCACATTTTGTGAGCTATCCTCCTCCACCTCTATAACTCAGTTTTATTAGGGCTATTGAGAAATGAAAGCTTTGTCTCATTTTAATCTGACTGATTAGGGCTACTTTTATTACAAATGGTTTAACAATAGCATATGGCCAGCCTAAGCGTAGCAAGTTCAGGAAAGGGACATTACTCCCCCCAAAGAACTCCACTGTTTACCTTAACAAACACCATCAAATTTCTCTCTATTGAAGTGAAAGGACTATGAATGTCTAGAATGGATAGACTATTGTTAAATAAGTAAATTTGTCACTTAAAATGTGCCTATATATATACACACACACATGTATGTGTATATATGTATATATAGTAGATATATATGTTCATATATATTGCAGAAATGAAAGACAATGTTTCTTTTAATTAAATAATGAAAATAGTTATGAGAATTGATAATAAGTTTCTGGCAAGGCAGAAGATTAATTACAGAAATGGCAGTTGCCGCATGTGTGGTTTTCATTGTTCAATTAACAATTCAGCTTGAATTCGAGTATACATCACCATTTTTACTTCTTGACAACCACATAGCAAGTTTGGAAATTTTGTGTCATACACAGCCTTCACAGAGTTGAGAAAAAGAAAAGTCTTATCCTGGATTATCTTGTCTAATTCTTGATTATTTGAAAAACTACTTCATATTATTCCCACTGAAACAAACTTATATTTTGCTAAGTACATGGAACAAGATAAGTTACATCATTTCTCATCGTAACCACTGTATTTCTCTTAATACTTTACAAAATTCACATCTTCAAGTTTTCACAATGATAGGAATCTTGATGTGCAGCCATGTACATCAGAACCTGAAAGTTTAGCCCTAAAGATAGCAATTATTAAAAAGTGTTTGTTTATAAGATTACTTTTTTGCTGTTAAGTGAAACCCTTTAGAGATTGTACAGAGGACCTCAGGTAACTACTTTTGAGAAAAGGGCAAAGCAGAAAACATCATTTAACAGCACCCTGAAAGTAGTGATCAAATAACATCCTTATGATTGTTTCATAATTTTAGGAACTAAAAATTATAAAATAGAACTGAAAACTTGGTTGGAACTGTTGGCTATGAGTTGAGATATTTAATCAATATATAACTGCATTGCAGCCTTTGCAAACTTCTACTTCTCTTACTAGTGTCAATGGGGACAAGATTTTCCCAAGATTATAATAAAAACCAGCTAAAAGGTTTTTCCATCTTTTGGAGTATTCAGAAATTAAGATCGGGCAAAGGGCCATGATCACCAGATTTTCTTTATAAAGGAAACTAGTGGTAGAGTTCCTGTGACTGACCTGCCATGAATGGCAGCTGTCAGTCCATAAAACAGGCCTAATACCACGTACTCCTTAAAAGCATTGTAGCCAGAGAAAGAGCAATCAAGGTATTTAACTGACATATTATGACGTTATTTATTGCTCCTTCATCAGACTGCTTTCATTAACATCTAATTCTAGTTGGTACAACTTTACCATATTCATAGAACCTCCAGGCCCAGAAAAATGCTACTGGTGAGTTTTACTGCTATTTTGAATAGAAAATTTGAGGAACATTTTGCAATTAGTTATTTTCATCTTTTGTTTTAATTTCTTTTTTAAAATAGACTGCAGATAATTGCTATGCCTGAAAGAAATTTTCTAATTTTTAAGTATTTACACCATGTTGAACAAAATGAAGTTTATTAAACTGCAGTTCATTTATTATAGATGGCAGATCATTTTGTACCATAGCTCTTTAGTCACTAAGAAGCACAATATAAAAGCTAGTTAACATTAACCCTTGAAAAAGTGACTACTTTTTCTCTGTCCCAGTTCTGCCATTTCACATCACCAGTGTTGTATCAGAAGTGACTTGCTGTATGGTGAGGAAGTAAAAAAGCTCCCCAAAAGAATAAACACAGAGAGCTGTTCACCTACCTGTACTTCAGACCAATTCTCATTCTTGTTATTTCTCAAGTTATTGCATCCATAATGCTTTTCAAATTCTCACACAGAGCGCCTGATGGACTTAACAGTTGCAATTGCTGCCAAAGAAAACTAAAGTTACTGCGTCAAGGTCTTGAATTGCTAGAAGTCAGGGGCTTGAGGTTTCGTTCAGTTTTAGCCCTTCTTTCCCGTTTCAGTTTCAGACATTATGTTACAATGGTGTATGCATTGTTATTACTGGCAATAAAATCTACCCCAAGAAACATTTCTGGCATATTAAAGACAGAGCAGTTCAGTTACATTTCATCTTTCTATGTGGTGAGACAGTCATTAATGCATACTTACTTTTTCAATGCAAGAACTAATAACACAATCTAAAATGTGACATAATCGTGTCATTAAAAAGGAAGCATTGGTCAAAACCTCAAAACACCAAAGCACAACACACAAAAGGGATTATGAGAATTATTTCCACTAGCCATCTACAGGAGCTAGCGCCTCTAGCCTGACTTCTAGACCAGTCACTATGTGAGATTATATACAATCAAAAATAAGAGAAAGCATGTTTTCAAGTGAAATTGTTTCACCTCATACTTATACAGCAGACTGGTGAAAATAATCAATTTTATATAATGTGATTTATGAACTATTACATCTCCTGTTTTATGCCAACTTTTCTGTCCTATATTTTTTCTTATTTTTATACAATTTTTTTCAATGCATATGGCTTAACTGCATTTTAAGCATCTTCTTAATTTTCCAGTGTTATTGCTCCTTCGAGTTAGGTTCCTTCATCAAATTGTGTTTATGTACAGAAGAGCAAACTTCACCTTGCAGTTTCCTATCCCTTAAGCTTTCTATGTAGAGATGGTTTTGCGTCAAAGCGTAATAGTCATATCTCAACCTTATTTAGCCCTAATCTTTGTATTGAAAGCAGCCTGAGCTGATATAGTCCAACTTATGCAGTAATGAGATCTTGGTGAATTTTTCATATTCCTAAGCATTTTAGGCTCAGGTAGTGCCATGTGACTGCTCCTAGTTCAGAATTTCTCCAGTTTATCTTCTAAGCATAGATTTCTATCCAGAGAGAAAAACCTGCTCTCAAAAGCAAAAGTGGTTTCATAGTTTTCAGAATTTCTGAAAATCGCTTAAAATTTCACGCGTGTCATCAGCAGGAGCATCTCCATAGTATCTCCGTGTGAAAATAATCCTTGGAGCCATGCTGTCTGATCTAACTGTCTGTCCATTTATCTTCCTTGGTATTTTAGCCAACAAAATTTTTAATTTTACCTCCAGAGGTTTTCCAGAGCTCTCCCAAATCTTTTCGGCTTGTAAAAGTAATCCACTTCTAAACTCTTCTCTCAATGAATAAATGTAATGAATGAGAGATATTGTCATTATGCTTGAAAACAGGAAACAAGCTCAAGAGCTTCTTCTTTAGGGAGATAAAGTCCTTCCTACCTCTCCACTTACCCCAGCTGGCCTTCTATTTCTGAAAACCAAAGAGCCTTTCTGCTTTGAGTGGAGCCCTTTCTTAAATGGAGCTAGATACACATATATACACACAAATTATCTGTAAAAATTGGAACTTCTCAATAACTGCCAGTTTTGACAGAAGTTGACTTGATTAAAAATAGAACGGAAGCTGGCTGGTAATGTAAAAAGCATCCTGTTTCAGCACTTCTGGATTTTTTTTTTAATTTCTGAATTATTTCTTGAAAACTTTATATGAGAAGGCCAAAGTCTAAATCAAGCATTTTTTTAAAAAAATCAAAATTTTGAATTGATCTGAAATCCTACTTTTATAAAAATATGTCAAAATTGAGCTCAAAATGCGTTTTCAAGTTACAGAATTCACTTCGGCAAAGAAATGTCATGGTTCTGAAAGATATTTAATCACTATCTGTCATTTTTCATCCAATATTCATGGTGGAATCTTGAAACATACAATGCTAACAACATAATCTGCTCAGTTTCTTCACCCAAGATGGAGATTACTGTTCAAAATGAAGGTTACAGAAAAAGTTATCAGTAAAAGCAGCATTTTCAAAAAGACACAGATATATTCTTCTGTCAGAAGCTGCTTTAATTCATGTTAGCAAAAGGAGCCAAGTAAGAACATGAGTTGCATGCTGAAGAGTATGGCTTTAAATGAAAAGGTAGCAAAATGTACATTTTAATCTCTTCTAGTAGAAGACCTCTTTTCCTCTGTAAGCTATTTAATTCAGCTTTGCAATGCACTCTGATGTCATGCTCTAAGCCCTAATTATACCAGAGGGACTCTTTCAAAGACTGAATTTAATGAAAAAAATAGGAAGTATTTTAAACAAAATTCAGAGAAGAGCTCTTATTTCAAATTCTTTTTCAAATTTATGTCTCACTCCTCATGATTTCTGGAAATCTGTGTTAGTGGGAGTCAGTTCTGACACTGAGTTACACTGTCCCACCTTTCTGGACTCCACATTCTTACATGCACATACATGCATACGTACTCATACACACCCACACACAGATACACATACAAAGACACTTCTTGCACAGATTAAGTCTAGTTGTCTTCTCTCAGGCTATCTGCACAATCATGCTTCTGTATTTTTTTGCCCTTATATTAGGACTCTATCCACCATGGATGTGTTGTCAAAATGCTTGACACAAATGTACATCTAAGCAAACAAAAAAAAAAAAAAACAGGCTAACCACAAAAACAAATCACAAAACCAAAGAAGCCCCCTACCCTGTATGTTTCAGCACTCATAAAGCTTGGCAAAATCAATGCTTTCAGGAAACTTCTGTTTCTTGATTATTATATGCAGACTTGGGGAAAATCTTTGAGAGACAAGTCAATCTCAATGCTATGTGAAAGCAGTACTGAGAATTCATCTAAACAAAACAAAAAAATCCAACCTCAAAACCAAGCGAAAAAAAATTAGACATATCTCTTGAGAACTCAGAGATTCAGTTCACATTTTGAGATGGGATAGGCTTGCTAAGTAAGCTTGAATTGAAGGTCACTTTTTTTTGTGACGTTTTCACCCCTTAGACTGTTACTGTACTCTCTGCCACATTTTCTCCATCATTTTTCACACCAGTTTGCTTGTGTAGTATATTAGGTCTTGGTTTGCTGCCAGAGGCTCACCCTACTGCCCTCTCACTCTCTCTCCTCAACAGGACAGGTGAAAAAAATAAGAAGAAAATGCTTATGAACTGAAATGAAGACAGGGAGATCACTTAACAATTATCATCAGGGGCAAAACAGTCTTGACTTGGGAAAATTAATTTAATTTATTACCCATTAAAAATAGAGCTGGATGGTGAGAAACAAATAGAGAAAGTAAAACACCTTCTCCCCATCCTCAATTCTTTCCAGGTTCTACTTCATTCCTGCTCATGTTACCATCTGTGGAAAAATTCTAGCTTCTGACATAGCATCTGGATTTGTATTTTAAAATATGCTGACTTCTGCTGACAAATACTGGATAAAGGCTGCTTGTGAGGCAATCTAGACTATAAATAAAAAATGAAAAAATACATCCAGATTCTGTGGGTACTATTCAGGTAGGGGAGAGGATAGGGCATAGTTGTCTTCAATTTAAAAGATCCAAACTGGTTTCGCATTATTACCAATTATTTTACTATTCATTACTTAGTTCCTTTGTTTCACATGCTTTTCAGACCCCAAAAGCTAACAGAAGTTTCTTTCCTCATTAAAAAAAAAAAAAAAAAAAAAAAGCTGCACAAACATTGTCTATTGTCCATGAGGAGAGGACAATTTGCTCTACTTTATAATACAGCAGACTGTTTCCAGAGAAGAGAGTGAACTGCATACTGACAAAAAATTTTCTAAATATATACTTGTTAATTGTTTTTCGTGATTGTACTGTTAGTTTACTAGGAAGAAGTAGCTGTTGTAACTCCATTTTTTCACCACTCTACAAAGTCTGACAAATAAGAAAATGTCAATAATTTGTAAACTATAATAAGATCTCATTCTATATAAGTTCCATTAGAATAATCTGGTAGTAGCCTCCAAAATTTCTGCAGGGTTACAGTTTCTATGATCTCCTCAGTAATCATAATCATATGGCACTTGAACCTCAGGAAACAAAAATATACATTCTGATGTATATTTTCTTTTAAATCGAACCAGTATGTCAGGAAAAGAAACAACACATATTCAGAGTTGTTATGACCACACTCAAACATCTGTGCCAGCTCAAAGACACTGCCTAGATCAGGAGAACAGCAGTAAGTTTTCCTGATGAAAATATTTTGAGGATTTTTTGGGGGTAGGATGGGATTAACATATAAATTTCCCTTGATTCGTAACTTCTAGATGATACAGTGGCACATAGCGTAAGCATGATTCTACTGATCATTTCTACATTTTTTATAAGCTAGGCAGTGATATTGACTCCCTTTTCCCTGTTAGTCTCAAGGAGGCATGGGATTTAGTTTATTATCTTTTTTGAAAGCAGATAGGACTGATAGAACATTACATTACTCAGCCTTAATTTTTTATCCAGATAAGCAGTTCCACTGGACACTGTTAGTGATAGGTTGTTCTTAAAAATTCATTTGTTCAGGATTTTCCTTACAGTTCATCTTGGCACATAGATGACCTCCAACTGTTTAACCTGGCAAAAAGTAATCTAGATTGTTGATGGCAAAAATCCTCTTCATGTTTTGATGAGCTGTGACAAAGCTGTTCCACAGCTTTATTCTGCTGGTTTGTTTCAGAGAAAGAAGTAATCCACCCCTCTTGTCATGCTGTTCAGATAACCTGAAATATTTGGAATTTTTACTATTATGTAGGTAAAACTTATGTGTTAAGTGGTATTATGTACTGTGAGAAAATAGATGCATCTAACAGGACCTAATAGTAATGTGTGCTTTCATAAATCTCTTTTGATTACTCTGGGTCTCTACTTTCCCCAATGCTTCATGCACAAGGAAGAGTGACAGGAGAATTTATTCACTTTAGTTCCATTAGTCGCAGGTAAATGAGTATCTTCTAAATTTACAGTCAAGACATACTTGACTGCGAGTTATCTGGGTGAATTTCAATCTAGAAGAATGTAAGTGATGAAGAAAAAAAGAATAAGAAATTATATTACTTAAATGGACAGTGCTCACTAGAAATTTTCTGATAAGTATAACGGAAAGTATAACAAATAGTAAAGCATAGAAAATACCCAGCCAAAAACAGGATAAAGAGCTTCTCAGCTGGCCTTCTGCCCTTGGCAAGGAATTGAAGAACATTTACCCTTTTAGCTATTGGGCTGCCTGTGTTTCTCCATAGAGGTTCCAGATTGTGATAGCAAAAAGTATCCTGACAACTTTAAAATTGCTTAGAAAGAAAAGCTTGTGAAGAGCAGTTTTGTTCTTTTCTATGTTTTATAAGGAAGTCTTTACAGAAGCTTCTGTTTGCTTCTAATCTGTAAACTATATCAAATGTACTGGCTCACAAGGTTGTTAATTCCATATAGCCTATATTCTCCTCATTGTGATCACAGGACATCGGTGAGGCATTTTCATACAAAATAATTGCACGTTGAGAAAATGTAATTGTAGTTTAATGGCAATTATTTGCCAATAGAGGAATAACTTCGGTCAAAAGAGAAAAACAAAATAAAGCAAATTCCAGAATTTCTTATTGTAAAACCAAGCTAACTTTTTTGAAATAATCTTAAAAATTAGTTAGGTTGAGACAAAATATTTTCTTCAGTCTGATTTCAGATATTTGGAGATGGTCATCTAAGCAAAAAAATGAGTATTGGGAAATTTGCTTTAGTTTAATTTACTAGTAAGCCAAAGTTAAGAATCATAATGGTACTTTCCACACCACAGTTACCTATCCTAAAGTCAACAGTTTGAAATCTATGTGATCACCAAAGCACCCAATGCTGTGTTTGGTTTCAGACACATGTCAGTCCCTCCTGTGTACCTGAAGCTTGAATCTTAAGTGATAATGATTTTAGTTTTAGATCTTATTCTACTGTTTGCTTGGGTACGATAACACTGGATTTGTTGGACTGAACACCAGTTGCTGTTCAATTTTTTGCTGAATTCAATACTGAAACAATGGTATCTGGTTTACAAGAAGTAGGTGCCACCTTGAAATCTTTTTTTTGCATCCATTTAGGTACATCTGTTATTCAAGTGACAGCCACAGATGCTGACGATGTCAACTATGGAAACAGTGCCAAAGTGGTATACAGCATTCTCCAGGGACAGCCATATTTCTCAGTGGATCCAGAAACAGGTTAGCGATTCATTCAATCTTTTTTGCAATGACAGAGGTGTGATGCAGGGATCAAGACACTTTTCATTTACATTTAAACATTGGAATAAGTCTATGGTATGTGGCTTGCCACAAAGCTGATACACATTTTCTAAATGAAAACTGAAATCACAATTGAAGTGTCAAAATAATATTATTGCAGAAGATAAACTATTTTACTTAGCATGGTAGCATCTGGAAGGAGACTGATAAGTGTAAAAGTCACCAGTTCAGAAAGGGTGTAGGATATTTTAGAGGATACAAAGAGTCATGAAAATAAGATTATTTTACACCAATTTGTGGGAATTCCATCTGTTTGTTCAATTATTTCTAAAAGTTTGTGTTAGATTCTTAACCACTGACAACTTTTAATTCAAGATGCTTTCTGAAATTGTACTCTAATCCCAATAGCTTTTAGAAATGAAGCAATAAGCATTTATGCCTTTAAATTGCAAGGCATGCCTGGAAGTCCTTTTCATTGTTGTGCAGGAAATCAGATAAAGAAAAGACACTAAGAAAAAAAAAAATTTTGTGACTTTTGCATATCTATAATCCAAAATTTGGTCTCAAAAAAGAAACAACCACCACCACTCTTCCCAACTCCAAATACCCTATCCTATTGTTCATAAGACTTAGCAAGCATTGCTTTAGGTTTTTCCTGCATTTTATCAAGTTTTTTCAACCTTGCAAAGCCACCACACCTCTAAATAAGAAAAGGTTTTCTGGGCTCTGGATCCTGGGAGGGTTTAAGTAATTTCTCAGTTTGGGGTATGGGATTTTTAATTTTCTTACCTTAGGATCCTACTCTCTTTGTGTGCTGTACAAGAGTCTGATACAATTATATTGCATTTTGAAACTCTTGAGATCAGACACTCAAAACAGATTGTCCAACACTAATTTTACAGTCTTATCCAGTTCTTTTATTATCTATAGTTCTAGATGATTTACAGTGCCCATCACTTGGCATTAAAATATATGATCTATTGCAGTCCAAAAGAATTAATCTAGAGTATAAAAGAGTTCAGCCTGTACTATAATATCAAGACCTCACTGGGACTGGAAATCACATAATGCATTAAAATAATAACTGGGCATGATAGCCAAAAAATTAATTGATTCAACAAATATGTTTATATTTTTGTCATTAAAAGAATAACTAGATTGATTTAGCACATCACAAACAATGAATAATGTCTCTGTTACATTTAATTCCCTTTTTCTTAAAATCACATTATATCAGCCATAGACTGAAAGTCTTATTACACTATACCTTGTGTTGATGGCTATGAATTAACATCTGTGCTTTTGTTTATATCCATTTGTACCCACTGAAATTAAAGTGGGTGGTGCTTCACTTCAACTTTCTCTCCTTTTTCTCTCTTCTCTAAGGCGTAATCAAGACTGCTTTGCCAGACATGAGCAGAGAAAACAGGGAACAGTATCAAGTGGTCATCCAGGCCAAAGACATGGGAGGCCAGATGGGAGGACTATCAGGGACCACAACCGTGAACATCACTCTGACTGATGTCAATGACAATCCGCCTCGCTTTCCCCAGAGTATGGAGCACCTAATAGTTCTGTTGTTTTCTAAGAACCCCTCTAAAATCAGCTGTTCCACTGTCACCATCTGGGATCTTTTTTCTCCCCTTTCGAAAGTATAAATAGATTCATATACTGGCTAGGGTTGGAAAGGACTTTAAAGATCATCTTGTTCCAACCTGCGTACTCTAGGCAGCGACATCTTCTGTTAGAACAGGTTGCTCAAAGCCTCATCCAACCTGTCCTTAAATACTTCCAGGGATGGGGCATCCACTGCTTCTCTAAGCAACCTGTTCCAGTGTCTCACTGCTCTCATAGTAAAGAATTTCTTCCTAATGTCTAACCTAAATCTCCCCTCTTGCAGTTTGAAACCATCCTCCTTTGTCCTTTCACTACATTTCTGTGGCCCTATCCTGGACTTGCTTTGGCAGATCCATGTCCCTCTTGTGCTTGGGTCTCCAGAGCTGAACACAGTGCTGCAGGTAGTGTCTCACAAGGGAGTAGCAGAGAGAGAGAATCACTTCCCTCAACCTGCTGGCCACGCTCCTTTTGATGCAGTCCAGGATACGGTTGGTTTTCTGGGATGCAAGTGCGCACTGCCAGCTCACGTTCGGCTTCCAGTCAACCAACACCCCAAAGTCCTTCTCCTCAGGGCTGCTCTCAATTCAGCCTCTGCCCAGCCTGTATTTGTCCTTGGGATTGCCCCAAGCCAGGGGGAGGACCTTGCACTTGGCCTTGTTGAACTTCATGAGGTTGGCATTAGCCTACCTCTCAAGCCTGTCAAGGTCCCTCTAGATGGCATCCCTTCTCTCCAGACTGTAGACAGCACCACCCAGCTTGCACTAGATGCCACTGTCCACATTGCTGACAAAGATATGAAAGAATGATGCTGGCCCACTGTTGTGTCTGTTTGTGCAGCAGCATTATTAAGGCAAATAAGAATCCTCCACTTTTTCAATAGTAAAATTTTTCTTAGAGTGATAAACTTACCTCCCATTCTTACTGTGCTTACAGAAATGTAAACTGTAACAATAACCTAGGCTAACTTCAGGGACTTGAAAGCCTTTAGAAGAATTTAATTACAAAATGTAGAGTTCCATTTTTGGAGATAATTTTAGTTCAGCATTTTTAGGCAAGCAAAGAGGTCAGAAAATTTTCTATGGTACCAACTTGCAGAGTTGATCATGTCTTGTTCTCGCTGGAAGTCTAAGCATTTGGTTTAGCTACTTATAATCTGTGTTCACCTCTTGATGTTTTGGTAATCTAGATCAGTATGACACAATTAAGTTTTTTAAAAAAATCTCTGTATAATAAAAAATGGAAATCAGAAAGCTGCACAATACATAAAGCATCTCAGTAACATACTACATACTTTCATCCTAGGCCAGTCATTTAAATCCAATCCCAATTTATTTCAATTAGTGTCATAACTTTTTGATAGGCTGCAGATAGAAGACATTTACAGCCTCACTTCAGTGTCTGCTGGAAAAATGACTACATTATAAAATTTGAATTGCTTGTGAACACTTATTAGGGACCTGACTGGCTCTCTTTAGTGAACAAGCAGCTGATTTAGAAAACACTCTCCTGGGCTTGAAGAAACTTGAAAAACACTTCAGTACCATGGCAATAAGTACACTCAGAATAGTATATAAAGGTCAACCTAGAAGAGATTTTAAAAAATATGAGAAAACTCTGACAGTGCAGAAGAAAGGATTTTAGAAATTGCATATAACTTTTTTTATCTCTCTTCATGACAACAGATTGCTTTTTAAAAAGAGAGGGTAGGGGAAGTGCTGCAGTCCTCATAAAATATAACTTGAATTCAAGCTCAAGAGTTTATTTGCTGAGAATCACCTTCACATGGCAAACTGAAACAACAATTTTTACCTGCCTGCCTGTTTGACTTCAGGAGGGGATACTGCTTAAATGCTTATAGCATAATATAGCCATAATATTTTGGCAAATAAGAATTCTTGAACCTAAATTAAAATTCATTGTGCACATTGCATTATGAGCATTGTTGCTGAATTAAATTTTCAACACTTCCTAGGAAATCAAACATAAAGAAACATCTGGTGGTTTTGATTTCTTTTTGATTGGCTATGAAGGGCGTCATTCCTTCAAAGGGCTATCTAGTTCTGGAAGTTTGCTCCTTCCAAAAATAATTATCTTACATTTTCTCTTATGTGAGGCTACAGTAGGTGAAAATGTGGCCCAAATCTGAGGGTGAATTGCAAATGCAAGCAACAGGATTTAATGTCAATGTACAGAAGAACTCAACATTGTTTTCTTGAAGGGACAGAAGAAAAGAAAATGGCAGTGGACTGTGAACTACTGGTTGCTCCAACTGCATTAGGAAGAAACAAATTTTCTGTTTTGTTTTGTTTCTTGAAAGGAATCTTGGATAGCTAAAAGTGGATAGCCTGAACTGAATTTAAATGGCAACATAATAAAAATCTCACACATTTTGAATTCAGTTGTAATCTGAGCCAGGTTAACTATCTAGCATGCCAAAAATACGTAGCATTTGCACAGCATCACAAAAATGAGGAATGCTTTCAGATGTAAAAGCACTAATGACAGTTATTTATCCTGGAATAAATCATAAGTAGCGTGATTGAATCTGTTCTTACAGTATTTCTGCCTCACTGGTTCAACCATTGAACTTGAGAAAGCCTTCAAATTTATGATTTAGCTCCCAGGGATGCTAACTTCCATCTCATTTTCAGCCTGGTTTAAACGAATAATATGCATATTAGTCTGTGTGGATTGCAGCCAAACAGTCTGCTGCTTTCACCTACAACCTTGTAACAGCAAATGCAATTTAGCATCAAACATTAGCTTCCATTTTGTTACACGTCTATTTAAATATAAGGTATTTACAGTGACACTCTTGTACTTAGTCTGTACAATTGGGAATAGAAACTCCTTCTGAACTTAGAGGTTTGGTATAGCCTTTGAACTTAAAAGGAAACTTCAGAACACTCTAAGTGCCTTAAAAGAAAGCAAAGGACATGTAAATATAGGAATAAGCTAGTTGCAAGAAAGACATTTGACTGCACTTCACTACAGGCCAAAACAATTTAAACAGCTTCTTAGTAGACTCTTCAAATAAAGATTTTGAATTTTAACACATGCTACTTTTCAGACTCTTATGAGGCGCTTTTTTCAATGCTACTGCTTCACTCAGTAAATTAATATTCATTTACGTAAGAAAACAAATGTAAAGAAACATTAAATTCTGGAATGTCACATGTAAAAATGCTGAATATATCAGTTGGGTGTTTTTTAACATTTTTCTTGGTAGCAAATAACTGAAAGTATTGATTTATAATCATTTGTGTCTTGCTAGTAATGAAAGCTCTTCATTGTCAAGTTCTGGCTAGTCAAGAAAACTAGTTGGTTAATAACTTTTCTGCAACAGCATGTATTTATATTTAGATTTTTATTGCATATGTTGTCAGAAAATACATATAAATTCACTTTTTTTTTGTCTGCAATCAGATTTCTTTCTTTCAAACCCTTATTATAAAAACCTTAAATGAAATCAACCATTGAAAGAGTACAAAACATGCACACAGAATGAATTAAAGAGAATGTGAATGAATCTCCATTGCAATTAAATATAGTGATTAACATGAACATGTATCCACATGCTCTTTATCATGATTCTTTAGTATGCATTATCAATAGTGGATGAATGAATTACTTTCACACAGAACACCTACAAATCTTGAATATATTTTTTCAAAAGAATATAAGAAAGACTATTCTATTCTAGCCTCGTTCAAAAAAATCTGCAGTGGTTTCTACATACCTTGTGCCTGGAGAAAACAAAAAAATCTCTTACAATTTCTAAATATAAATAGAAATATTTCTAGAAAACATATGTACGTATGTAGTTGAATAATCAAGGTTGAACTGGTTCCCCACAACAACAACAAACTATTAAAAGCACAGTACTAAATGGCTTTGAAGAATCACTTAAAATTTTTGTGACAGTTTGTCAATCAACTTCAAACCTTGTTTCAAAGTTTAGTGTGATGGCTAACAACGTTTTTCTTACAAAGTTTCAAACTTCAAGTTACTTAAAAAAATTCAGGTGAAAGAAAATAAGTTTTTTATTCAAACAACAAAGCTTCTCAGAACAATAAATACTTGATTTTGCTCTTATAGGTACCTATCAGTTCAGCTCTCCTGAGTCTGCACCACCTGGGACTCGTCTTGGCAGAATTAAAGCAAATGACCCTGATGTGGGTGAAAATGCAGAGATTGAGTACAACATATCCAATGGGGATGGATCAGACATGTTTGATATCATTACTGACAAGGATACACAGGAAGGGATCATAATTGTCAAAAAGGTTCATTTTTTTCTCCCTCTTTTATATGAACTTAGCTTTCCAGATGTTACAATTATTTTTCTTTTTCCAGGGGACGGAAGGGTAGATCTCACAAGGGGTCAGGCTGCCAAGGAGTTATTGTATTAGTTTTGTCCCTCTCTTTCTTCGGTATCTGTTCTTTTCAAGTCTCGAGGGAAATTTATTGGCATGTCACTTCACATACAGCAATATTTCAGTTGCTATTGTCTGTTCAGTATATATACTCTCATACACAGTACTTTCAAATTAGGGCTGTGAAAACCTGGAGAAGTTCAATGCACAGTGGGGTTTGGTACCTGAATACTGGTGTAAGGCTCACAAGGCTTGGAGGCTCAGATGAAGTTTGATGAATTTACACCTTCAAGGCTAAACTATCCCTTTCTAATCTAACAGTCCGCTATCTCTAGTACCTAAACTTTGCCTTGGTTTAAGTCCAAGCTTGGTGAAACATAGTGTTACACATTATGTCAATGGAAGTCCACAGAGTAAAGACGGGGCAGAAATTTAATTCAAAATACCATCTGTGACACATTTTTTGGTTTCTTTTTTATGTTTAGACTGTTAGGCTCTGAACACTATTTTTAGTCTATTCTTACTGTATGTATCAGTAACAATTGATACCTACATATATATATCTAATATAGATTCATACACATATATTTGGAAACATGCATATATTTATGTATGTCCATGTGTGTGTATGTATGTGGGTATGAATTTATACATCAACATGCGCATATGGATATGCATAATATAAATGTCACACAGATTGAAAATCAGACTTCATATTATTTCTTTTCCCTCTGGAACATGGAGGCCAAGGACAGATCTGGATTGTTTCTGATGCAAAATAGGAAAGGGTAGATGGTAATGGGGGGAAAGTAAGAAAAAGGGCAACAGAACATAGAGCACTTAAGAGCTGGGATAATTGTTATTACCAATGGTATGAGACAAATAAGACCTTTAGCAACTCCCACTGTATACTGTGTCGAACTCCTCTATTTCTTTCTCTCTTTCTATTTTCCTGTGGGTTGGTTTTCTAAGGGTTCTCCTGGTTTTCAAGGAATCTGAACAAGTAGTAGGCAGAGGGATCATAATTACCTTGCTGCTCTGTAATACTCCATATTATTTTCATAGTTAGAATACATCCTAATATGTTCCATGTTCACCAAGGTAGAATAAATTTTAGAGCTTTTGCTCCTAATAATGCTTACACTTCTCATTCGGCATTAAGAAACTGACTAAAATTTCTTGCAAAGTGATGCAATTTTCTTTGTTATTATTATATATTCCTCAGCAGCTGGATTTTGAAAGTAAGATGTTATACACCTTAAGAGTGGAAGCCACCAACACACATCCTGATCCTCGTTTTCTTCAGCTGGGGCCATTCAAGGACACAGCTTTGCTCAAAATTTCTGTGGAAGACATAGATGAACCTCCAGTGTTCAGCAGACCCTGGTATTTAATAGAGGTAGATGAAGATGCTAAGGAAGGAAGCATTATTGGACAAGTTGTAGCCCAAGATCCAGATATGACGAAGAATGCTATAAAGTAAGCCATTACATAACATAAAATGCTTTAGATGTGGGTTAAGTCTCAGGCACAAAGAGTAATGAGAAGACAATGTAACAAGGGGCCACTCAAGTGATTAAGCACGTAAAGGCTACTAAAAAGCGTCACACAGAGAAATATTTATGGGAATTTGTGAAGGAAAACACAGTTAACAGTGCAGGGTATGTTTTTGAAGGCCAGCCGACAGTCACCAGGTAAAAAGAAAGGACAGGTCAGCACTTAACTTGCATCCTGATTTAGTACTTCCATCAAAATCTTCATAAGATTATGATTTTATACTATGCTTCCAGTGGCAAACATAAGTAAAATACTCAAAATGGGGGTGTATTTCTACACTCCCTGCTGGTTGATGGCAGTCAGCTTTCTGTACCTTCAAAATACCCTAGACAGAACGTTGTCTACAATGTTCCACAGTTTAACTATTTTATAATCACATTATAATAAAGTCATAACAATTACAGGTAAGAGTTCAGTGCTTTGACATTGCTGTAATTGTTAGCTACCTGCCATTTTTATCTGCAATGACAAACACAGAACTGAAATTTATGTATTTACCATGCAACTGATTATAAAACCTGATTACTGCAGTTCTGAGCAAGTCTGTGGTGTCCTGCAGCAGTACAGCTCGAGGTAGGAGGTGTGAGAGGAGGAAGAAAAAATATTTTTAAGTAATCTATGTATAAAATCTTAACTTAACCTGATACTGACTGGTAACTAGTAGACTAATTAAAACACACCTGTAAAACGAATTTTTCTTTGCTGGGAAAAAACAAAGCAAAAAGCAAGTGTCATAAATTATAATTTTTTAAGAACTTTTATCTTAAACAACTAATCCATAGATTTTCTGGTGATTTTTACAGTTCTTGTGACTTCTTGAAAATATCTTATGTTAGATTTATATATAATTGTATTTGTAATATGTATCCTTTCATGTCTGACTTCACCAGAAAAAAATTAATTAACAAAAATATATCTAAGAATGTTATTTTTTAGTTGTGATTTCAGTATTCTCTTAATAAGCTAAAATGCGATTTCAAATATGAATCTAACAAACCACCAACATAAGTAGTTTGCTCTCCATTCCACTCACTAGTCTTAAAAAATTGTTTCTCAGTATTTGTAAGCTCCTCAGGCAGCTCTAAGAAAGCTTAGGTTAATTCTAAAGGACTGCAGTTCTTAACCACAGTTAGGATTTGAAAACTTTTAGAGGTGGCTGTGAGCTAAACTAGAAACTGTAGCAGGAGATAGTGATGCTCAGTTGTACGGTATCTTGACAGATACTCTGTGGATCGACACACTGACCTTGACAGAGTATTCAACATCTATTCAGGAAACGGATCCTTATTCATCTCAAAGCCACTTGACCGGGAAGAAACTCCCTGGCACAACATCACTGTCATAGCAACTGAAATCAGTAAGTTGGAGATCATTTATCTTGGTAGAACTGAGGAAAGACAAATTCTACAGTACCCATGACTTATCTTGTTTCATTAATTTTGCTCTCATTAACATTTTATCAATAGACAGAGTATCTTTAAATATACATCTAAAAGTTCAATTTACTACTTTAGGACTATCATTGCCCATTTATGAAAAGACAGGTAGGAGTTCTTGGGCTCAACAAAACCATGTACAGTATATATTAGTATATAACTGTCTCCCCTAGAATTCACATCAAATAATTTGGTTCAAAGTGATGCTCTGGCTTTATCCTAAGGTAAGTCTTTGGAAAAATCCTTGGAAAAACAGATGTTCATGACAGAGAGGGGAAGAAAAAATTATTTACCTCAATTGCTTTAACTTATCTCAGAAAATGGCTTAATTTGAAGACAGGACTAGAGGAAATTCTTTCTCCTCCATGTCTTAAGCAAACCCTGGCCCTGAGTACATCTGGATTCTTTACTATTCAGTTGTACCCTTTTAGAAGATTGGATGTCTCTTATCTT